>CM046453.1:56247128-56424037 GCA_025506515.1 Flaveria trinervia
CGGGGTCCTCAGGCGGGATTGAAGGGGGAGCATCCACCTCGAAGGGAACGAGGAGGAAAACGGATGGCTTAACCCATGGCCAGAAAAAGAAAAAAAAGCGTAAGGTAACCTTCATCACCACCACATCCCCCATACCTTCCACCACTACCACCTCTGCAGACACACCTTCCACCCACCATACCTCTCCCCAGCAACCACGGACACCACCATACCGACCACCACAAGCCAGACCCCAGCCACCACTACATCATTCACCCCACACTCACCACCACTATCATCCAGACCTGACCCGATATTCACCACCTCCACCACCACCACTAGCCACCAAGTCGAACCCTAGCCGTCCGAAACCTTCCAAATCGTCTCCAAGTTCATAGAACCATTAGATTGATCCTTATCGATTTCTAATGTTAGTTTCAATCCTTGATTGATTCTGTCGTGTGTTCTCACTGATTGGATCGCCAATCAAATAGGATTCCGCACTATTTGATCTGGTATACACGTGATCTCTAGGTATTTCAGTCGAATACTAGGTCCTAACAAGTGGTATCAGAGCCCTCAGCCTACCCCTCACACACTATAGATCTCCTCTACCTCCAATCGGGGTAGAGGACAGCTGCAGCCTTAAATAGAATGGTATTACGATTGCTGGCGGCTGATGAGGAAAAGACCTCTCAGATCCGCCAGCTCACCGACCTGACTGCTGCACAATGTATAAAATAGGAGAGCAGGATCGAGTATTGCGGAGCAGGCCAGAAATTGGCTGCTCAGAACACTCAGTTGGACCAACTTCGAGCGCAAAGTGTCACAGAAGGTAAGCAGATAGAGGAGTTGGAAAAAGCTAAGAAGACCATTCTGCTAAATTGAAAGGATCAAAGGCGGAACCTCTAAAGATAAAGGATGGAGACAGAGATAATGAAGATGATGATGATGATGATGATGATGATGACAGTGATTCTGATGAAGAGAAAACCGAAGAGTGGTGTGCAGGAGAGAAGAGACTGAAGAAGGAGAAGCAGCTGAATCTGTCTCAGCTCCCGGGCAAAGAGAAGAGAACAAAGAACAAACAAGATCAGTCAGCTTCTGCTTCTGCACCTTCACAAGAAGAGTCTAGCATCAGGATAAAAGTAAATAGTGGGATGTTTATGTATTTCATTACTTTTGTATTCTGTATTGAAAAACCATGTACTAAATGTTTATATTAAGTTAATGCATTTTGTTTGATATATTACTAATGATTTGAGTGTGAAATGTGTAAATCAAACAGATCCAAAGTACCATAGAGATGAGTTTGATATTGCTCCCCTTCAACAGATCAAGTCTCAACTCACAATGATTCTTGATCTGCAAGGGATTGTCAGAAGTTCAGTGAGTTATACCCCTGAAGAAGGTGAAATAATTCACGACCTATCTAACGAGCAACTGGCAGAGATGTTCAGACTCAATCCTGATGATATTGTCAAGGATGCTCCAACAGTTGATTCAACCAGTGACGACGAACTACATGACGTTGATGAAGTTGAGGTTGAAGATATTGCTGCTGAAGATTACCCTCAGTACGTGACAACAAGGTTAATGTGGTCCCCAATCTGGGTGAGTCCCTAGTCAGTGATATGTTTGAGGTACTAGACAAGATGGAGCAGGAAGCAGGAAAGACCGAAGGAACAGCCCAAGCCTCAAACGATGACGTATACATTCGAAAGGCTGAGTGGGCTGAATGTTTTAAAGAAGTCAGAGCCCAACGTGCTGCACCGAAGAAGGATGCCTACACCAAGTTCTACAGCGTCAAGAAACATCATACGTGTGTCAGGAAGGATTATAGCATGGGATATTTTGATGATCTTAACGTTTATGCCGTTTTAAGAGGGAAAAGGGCATAGAGTACTTAGATTTCCACATGATCTAAAGACTCTACCAGGATTTGAGCTCAACCAGCTGGCCAAATGAAGCTGTTGTATGCTGACTCGAGAGAAAGATGTCAGGCTGGTTTGAGACTGCCCTAAAGAAAGAGTACCACACCAGGTGGATAACTTTAGACCTCAACAACCTACAAGGTATATTAGAAGGTCTGAGATGGATGCCATTACTGGGAAACCTAAGATTGTGTTGAAGTGGAGTCCTCCTCGCACTATGTCGAGAATCCCTCTCAGGGAAATGCCACAGGACTTCACTCCACACTTCAAATGGTGGTACTATGATGGAGAACTGCTGAAGCTGTCATAGTTCTGAACAAAGGGGATCAAATGGATACTGTCAGGGTATTCGACCCAATGTGGCGCTAACAACTTGTCTGCTAATGATGTCTATACATTATACAAGTGGCCATTGTTCTATGACACACAAGACATTGTACAAGCCCTCCAGTTCCAAAATGTTATACGACTTTGCTTCGCGTTTGATATTCACGCGGAGTCACACAAGAGGACAAGTACAAGAAATATGAGAAGGTAATGAAGAAAACAAGACATTAGAGAGATCTAGGTCCAAGGGGGAGTTTGTTGATACATGTATGTCCCTAGATCGTGATATGTGATGTAATAGATCTTGTTTGGTATGATTAATGAACTGATATTGATAGTCTGTTGGTTATAATGTTTAATAGTTCATTAATGAGTCGTGACTGAATGATTGGGTTTATAATTACTTGAATGATTACATATAATATATATTAATTAATTAAAACATTCAAACTAATGAAGTTCTCATGCGAATGACTCATGCGAATGAACCATAAGCATGAAGAACTTCACACGATTGACTCAGTCGCACGACCGAACCAGGAGACTGGATCAGTCGTACGACTGTAATATAAGATTGGCTCAGTCGCACGACTGAAGACTCAGTCGCACGAATGAACCAACCGCATGGTTCAATCGCACGACTGAAGCAAACTAATGGTTCAGTCGCACGATTGAATAGTGCCAACCTATAAATACAACTCAATCGTGAAAAACGAGACATTCGATCAAGTACGATTCAAGTCGAACCCTAGCCGTCTCCAGAAACCTTCCAATCGTTCTCCAAGTTCATAGAACACATTAGATCGATTCCTTATCGATTTCTAACGTAGTTTCATCCTTGATTGATTCTTCGTGTGTTCTCACTGATTGGATCGCCAATCAAATAGGATTCCGCACTATTTGATCTGGTATACACGTGATCTCTAGGTATTTCAGTCGAATACCAGGTCCTAACAGCTTCTTTCTTTTTGGAAGAAGTGCCACCACCTTTTCTTCCGAAGCAGCCTTCTTCTGGGATGGTTTCAAGGGAGCTTTCTTGTTCTTTCGAACCTTAGTAGCTTTTTCTTCCGACGCCATTTTCCCTTCGGAAGAAGGAGTTTCTTCCGAAAGAAACGTTGCTTTGGAAACTAGCTTTCCCTCTTCAACTCTGACCGTATGGAAGGGTCCAATGTGAAACCTTCCTGACTCCTCTCCTAACATTATTTGCATAATGTGTGTTGCAGGATTGTAGTAACAATCTTTTGCCATATGATTTTGCAGGCCATACATGATGCATACAATGTTGTCTTTTGGGAAGTGAGGGTGTTGTTCTGGTTTTTTTTCTTCGTCAGCAACCTTTCCCTTTAACTTCTGATCCTTTGGTAGGACAAGAATGCTAGTATTACATTCCTTTCCTGAATCAGAAGTACCCAACACTTGGAAACCAGCTGAAACAAAGACACCTTCTGTTTGGGGTCAATTTTCAGTTTGGATTCAGCCACTTTCTTAGAAGTTCTTCTAGCAACTTTAGCTCTGCTTCTTGGGATTTGGTGGTTAGGATTTGATCATCATAGGAGGTGATAGGTTTATCTACCTGTTCCTCCCTATGGTGGCCACTATTGGTGCCTCATCCTTTAAACTCTGAAAGAAAGGGTCAGCAGTTGGAAACTCTTGCTCTTCAGTACCACATCTAGGCTGTCTGATAGACTCATAGGAGTGTGGTGGAGCAATTCATTCGTTCCCAACCCTTCTTTGTTCTGATAACAGAGTTTGGAATGGGGGATGATGCAAGAATAGCTTGGAAGTTTGCTCAGAGATAGCATGCCTCCTGGCCTGAGCATCAGCAGTGACAAGCTGGGCTTGAGCCTCAGACAATTTGGATATCAGATCCTTGATTTGTCTGTAGTGGTTGGTGTGTTCATGTTTCAAAAGAGATACAGTTTTCTCCAACTCATCAATTTTCTTTGATAGTCAGATTCAGCTCTTTGAAAATCAGATTTTAGAATATTAAAGACTCAATGTCAGATCTGATTTATATTGTAATCCTGATAGAGTTTAACTTTAGCTATACAGGCTGGAGTGCAGAGATATTCATATACCTAGGCATCATCTGTTCCGGCCATGAGAGCTTGAGCAGGAGTCACATCCTGTACCATGAAGCTCCAGCAACTTCTTGAGCCATTGCGGCCGTTTCAATTGACTTCTCAGTGGGCTTTGAGGTTGAGGGATGTGTGGAGGCCTGTGGGGTTCCGGATTGGTCTTGGGAGCCTTGCATTCCCTTGCAAAATGACCCAGTTGGTTACAGTTGTAACACTTTGCCCTGGTCTTGTCAAACCCGAACTTGCTGGTAGTTGGGTTCTGAGGGAATTGCCTTCCAGTTCTCTTAAAGAACTTCTTTGCTCTGTAAGTTAAAAGAGCCATTTGTTCGACAATGTTCACGTACTGTACGTCATCTAGGCTGAAGCACTCAAGATCATCAAGCAGTATTGAAAATCTCCTGAGTGACACCTCCTGAGACAAAGGCACAACTTTCCTGGAAGGAGTTGTGTTGAGCTTGTTGAGACCTTGGAGTCTCAGGATAAGTGATGTAGGGACCAGGTGAGTAGGATGGCTGCTGATAAGTCAGGAAGTGCTGAGGTTGAGGGGTTAATTAGCCTTCAGCAACCTTAAAGTGTTGCTAGCAGGAACACTCATAGATCTGCTTGTTTGATGGCCCTTCTTACTCTCCATCTCTAGACGGTATCCATCAAGGATGCCATAGAGCTCAGTCATGGAAAGAGTGTTCAAGTTTTCTGTTCTCTTGATAGAGACACAGTAGAATGTCCACTCATTTGGAAGAGCACTCATGAACTTCTCGTGAGATCTCTAAGTTCAGGAGTGATCTTTACAGACTGAAGGGAAGAAGATCCATGTACCTGAAGTATTGCTGGCTGAGGGTCTCTCCAGCAATATGAGTGAAGTTCTCGAACTGCTGCTTTAGTGAGTCCTTCTTTGAGCGTTGGAGCAAGAATACATCTGAGCAAGTGCATCAAACAATTCTTTGGCAGTCTTGCAATGCTCGAACCCCACCATAATGGAGTTCGGTATTGCAGTCATGAGAATAGTCATAGCATTGCTATCGATGTCCATCTTCTTTCTGTCTTCATCAGAATAGTCCTCGACAACTTTCTATCATGGCACCGTTTCCACCAGGTGAAGCCACCTTTGGCTTGTACGGTCCATTGACAATCAAGTTCCACATTTTGCTGTCTTGGTATCTAATGAAACCTTCCATTCTTCTACTCCAAGACATGAAGTTTTCAGGGGTGATGATTAGTGCTTTTGTCATCGTCCCCATTTCTACTTTAGATTTGTTGAGGACCATTTAAGAGAGTGGGTGGTAGGGAGGAGTGAAAACAGGTTGATTTGGATGGTTAGATCACGCAATCAAGAGCCTGAGATGCTCTGATACCAATTGCAGGATCGGTGTTTGTCACTTAAACACAAATTTTTTCTCTCAAACTCTCCTAGAATCACACTCGGGTAAGAATCAAGAAGAGTTGATCACAATATGAAAAGTACTTAAGAACACAGAAAGATAATTTTCAAGATACTTTTATATATTGATTCTCAACTCAAGATACAAAGACTCTTACAAGCAGATTGTGTATGTTATGAGTTACAAGGAGAACCTATATATACTACTATCTATAGCCGGATATACTTTGATACCAGCTGGGATCCTTTAGCTAAAGCCTATACTTCAAGACTATAGTTAGTAGTCAGGACATGTCCCTGACTTACCTTTTTTCACCAACTAAAGATGGCAAATGTACTATCATGAAAAGGTAAACAGTGGAATAAAGTATGGTCAACAACATGGTTCTTTAAGAAGAAACCATGTTGTATCAGAAGTCTGCAGCGGAGTGTCAGAGAACATACTTGTGTCCACTGGCTATAGCACTGTCTTCCGAAGGTTAAATGGCTTCGGAAGAGTAAGTACATCCGAAGCCACTTGATACTTCGGAAGAGGCTTCTTCTTCCAAGACTTGGAGACTTCTTCATCATACTTCGGAAGTGGTCTTCACTTTATTCTTCTAAGTCTTGAGCATCGGAAGTATGCATTGTCTTCGGAAGTAGAGTTCTATCTTCGGAAGTTGGACTTTTCCTTTGTTTTCAGAAGAACTCTACAACCTTCGGAATTTCCATGAAAAGCTTCGGAAGCCTTTGCATGCAGCATCATAATAACTTAAGTGATATAGTTTTGGTTGCATTAGCCTTCTTCTTGATCCAACAGCGTTCCATTTGGTTACAGTTGTGACATTTCACTTTGCTTTTGTCCAGCCCAAACTTTCCACTGGCTGCATTGTTTGGAAACTTTCACCCTGTCCTTTTATAGAACTTTTTGACTCTGTGAGTGAGAAGAACCATTTGCTAAACTATCTCTATGTACTCCAGATCATTTGGATGGATATAGTCAAGATCTTCAAAGGTGAAGATAAGTTGTTAGTACTATCATTAGCAGACATAAAAGCATGAGAAGAGCTTGTCTCTTGGAAACAACTTCCTTCAGTGTAACTCTCCCTTAGTGTCTCTGGGAAGGTGATGAAAGGACCATTTTGTGAGTTGTTACAGTAGAAAATAAGACGATGATGTGGTTCTCTGCAATTCCTTTCATCCATATGAAGGGCTTATTTCAATTAATTATGGGTTACTAGATGGATTTTGCATGTTCATCTCCATTTGGTGTCCGCTAAGAATACCATACAACTCTGTAAGAGTAAGAGTCTTAAGGTTTTGAGTTCTCTTGATAACAATACAATAATGTGTCCATTATCTAGGAAGAGATGACATGAACTTTCTTACAATGTCTTTACTTTCAAATTAAATCAACATCCATAAGAGTATCCACAATCTGAACATACCTGAAGTATTTTTGAGTCAAGGTTCCACCTGCTTTGAAGGTGAAGTTCTTAAACTACTACTTCAAGTGGTCCTTCTTATTCTCCTTTGCTTTAGAGACCCCTCATGCATGAGCTTTAGTGCATCCGATAATTGCTTAGCAATTTTGAATTCTTGAAGCCCTTGAAGATGGAGTTTGGAAGAGCAGTTTGAAGGGCAATCATTGTGACATCCGGTAATTTTCCGTTACCAAACTCCGTTAGTTCCGTTAAGTCTGCATACAGTGTCATGAGCACACACTAGTTGTCATTAACGTTGGTGACTTAATAATAACAATCTATGATAAACAATAATAATCTATTAATAAGTTGATTATTAGTTGTGATTATGCGGTTCATGATTTTATAGAATTTTAAATGTTGTTTTATAAATTTACGCGATAAGGTGACAACGTGTAAAATATATTTCAGCATTGTGGACTTATTGTAAATGTCTAGGATTATTATTATTGGTTAATATACTTGTGTTTGGTAGTTAAAACTATTTAAAAAGTATTAGAAAGATTGGTTTTATAAAATAAAATCAGGGGTTTAAGTTATAACTACCTTTTAACTAAAAGTTACCATAATTAACAAAAAATCAAACCCTAATCCCACCCCAATCCCATTTTTTGGCTGCAACCCCACACAAAATCCCTTCACTTGTGAATTTCATCCAAGAACAAGCACATAAGTCGAATTCCAATTTGTTTCAAGTAGTACAAGTGTTTGCAAGTGATCAATATCATCTAGGCACATCTAAAGGTTGTTTTGATTAGTATCATGTTGGTTTCTTGATGAACCCTAATCCATGAAATTGATGATTGTAGATGATTATATGATGTTAGTTAGGTTGTATGAATGCTAGATTATGTTGATTGTGCAAGAAATCTAGGGTTTGATCATCTAGTCATACATTTCCATAAGAGGAACTTTTTGTTCTGGAATCCATGATTTGATGATGCTAAGATGTTAAATGTAACGCTTAGATGTTAGTTTAACTGAATTGTGCAAGAAAATCCATGAAATTGTGTATTGATCATGACTTACTAAAAGTAGAAACTTTTGGGTATGATGGTGGGAATTTGGATGTTTTGGAGGTGATAAGCATGTTAGAATGAATGCTATGAACTTGATTAGGTATATAATTGTTGAAATTATGGTTGAATTGGATGCTAGATCACTTTTGGGTTTTATTTTCACAAAAAGGAAACTTTATTTTGTAGAACTTTGGATGTGATGATTTGGGCATGCTTATGATATTAGGATCATGTTAGAATGATGTTGATGATGTTTAATGTGAGGAATATTAAATATGAGTTATATGGATGATTGGTTGATCATGTAAGAAATTTAGGTTTGATGATCATACATGTAATGAATAATAGTAGTGTTTAAAGAATCATGATGGGTTTGGAATTGGTTGTCACTATGTATGCTAGTAATGTGATCATGATTGTCATACACACATGCGAATCTGAGGCCCAACTTAGTAGGATTGGCAGGGTTTAGGATGTGAGGTCGTGGGTGGCTCACATGGCATGTAGTGCATGATTAGACTTCATGTATGAATTTTTTGATGTGATGTATTATAGTTGATTGAGCATGAAGATTATTTGAGATTTGCAGAGTGTATGATGATCTAATGTGGTATGATGACCTAGGTAGAACTTGGGTTGATAATGTGATGCACATGGATAACTTACATGATATTCGTGTATGATAAGTTGATTTGCATGATTAAACAATATTTCATCTAATATGTCACCATCGGGTCAAACGGGTCAACTAGGTTAACCTAGGGTTGCTAAGTTCTCTGTGTACGCGTACTTATGTACTTGTGTGATCTAGGTAACCTTTGAAGGGTTGTCTTTGCACCTATCATGAGTCTCTTTATTCATTATCATTATACACCAGGTGATTTCATACCCCACTATTTTTATAAACCTTCTTCTGGGGGAGGTGGCATTGTTGTACTCAAACGTGGTTTATTATTATAAGTTATGTATGTTTTAACATAGTGCTTAGTACCTTGAAAGGTCCTCACACTTTTGGATTGTTAATAATGGTGACTAGCAAGGAAATCTGGGTAGTACTACTGGGTGTGACGAGCCTCACCTATGCGACTCGAGGTCAAACGGGTGCAATATTGTCCTAAACATAAACATCGTCACGACATGGTAAGTCGTGACGGGTGGCAACATATGAAACACAGTCAACTTCAATTGCGAAATCACTATGGTTATTACTTGTGAATATAGACTAGCTATCTATTTCAATACACTTCTTATGCTATACATTTGATAATATTTATGTTAAACACAAAACTCTTGAACTCACCAACCATTATGTTGAATTTTAGTATGCTATTTCATGTCGTTAGCTTTACTTGCCAATAGGAGCATTGTACGGCTCCAACATGCATTCTAAGACTCTATTTAAAGACATTTTTATTGGTTTTGATTTATGAGTGTTAATCATTTGGGTTTGCGCCTGTTTTGCCATGGTATGCATTTTATTACTTTGGGTTTGTCTTATTTTACAAACGCTTTCACATAGTGTTAAACGTTTGAATTTTTTGGTTGGTCTTGTTTGAAAGTGGCATGTAGTGTCATTATGAGTAACTAGTGACTGTGATCCTAGTTTGTTCACATGCCTCGTGGTAAAAAATCCGCACGTGGATTTTGGGTGTGTGACAGATTGGTATTAGAGCCATGGTTATAGGGAACTAGGTTGCATACACACTAGTCTATAACCGCACGCAGTTATTTAGTACTCTGGACTTATCATCGTACTATATACTCATTGGCATATACATCACATGCACTGCAGCATGGCATCATCATCCGGGTTTTGGAAAAAGGCGTGCTCGTTCTGAATCCCCTCCACCTGTAACTCACCGCGTGTGTGACTGGCGCGACATCCTTACCGCTGTGGTGAGATAGACTGGGATCAACTGTTTGTCCCACCTGAGCGCAACCTTCCACAAGATTGGAGTTATTACCCGGCTTGTATAGATCGCTTGATTCGTAGAGAGCATGTTCCGAAGCCAGCCACTATTAGACCTAGGACTAGGTCAACAACTACTTCTGCAGCACCCCACTTCATCTCTGGATGTACCCCTTAAGCAGGTCAAGGCGGCATTGACTGCGACACTTGAGACTGAGCGTCGAAGAGTTGGAGTGCTCACTGATGAAAAATCGACCCTAAAGGATGATATACGTCGACTATGGTTAAAGATGGCCATAATTGAGGAGCGGTTGTCGATGCCATCAAAGGGAATTTCAAGATGGCTAGCAGAGTGATGGATCTTATTGAGCGTATGGGGTGCAGGATCTCCACAAGGGGGCGTCGAGAGAAGACTAACCGTATTGGAAGCACAGCTTGCAGCACTACAAATCTATGACAACCCTGCACCTGACAAAGACCCCGATGAAGATCCTGAGGAAGAACCAGAAGAAGCCCTGGACGGTAGAGACAGTGATGGATCAGCTTTGTTCGATTGATTCTATTTATTCTTATAACATTGACTGCATAGCGTTCTTTTAAACCTATGCGGGAAAGGTTGTTTCCCACACAACTGAAAACTTGAATTTTGACATTGATTGGATATTTTGTGAGTTACTTACAAATTATTTATGATACGTTATTATTTTGGTTATAAATGTTGTGTTTGTGACTGTACATTATTTCTTATTATTTACTATACTTCAATGGGATTAATTGGTAAATGTTACTCATCATGGTATTTGTGAATGTAAAGTGAAAAATGGACGGCAAAGGCAGAGGATGTGGATGTGGCCGAGGGCGTGACGGTGGACGTGGCGCCGGCAACTTGAACATGACCCCAGCTGAACTAGTTGTGCTTAAACCAACACGTGCAAGAGCCATTAAAACACACAGCCTGCATATGTTGGAGGTAAACGGTGACACTAGTCATCATTTACATGAACATTTTGTTAGGTGATTAATTCTTTTGGTTTGATTCCTTACCCTAACACATGAATACAAGACCGCCTGGATGCACGTACAAAGCATTCACGGACTATAAGTTGCATACCTACAACGGAGCCGAGGGAGCAGTAGGGCTTGTAAGATGGTTTGAGAAGACTGAGTCAGTCTTCGCCAAATACAACTGCCTAGTGACGGATCAGGTGAAGTACGCTACAGGAACACCGGAAGGTGCAACACTCAGGTGGTGGAATATGCAAGTGCAGATGCCTGGCCAGGCAATGGCATATGCGATGACGTGGGAGGAATTCAAGACGATGATGACCGAGGAATATTGCCCCCATGATGATGTTCAAAAGCTGGAAGCTAAGTTCTAGAAATTGAAGATGGATGGATCTAACATCGATGCTTACACTACTAGGTCACATGAGCTAGCTACACTTTGTCCTAGCATGGTTAACCCGCCAAGCCGACGGATTGAGCTATACTTGCGTGGTTTAGTTCTAGAGATTCAGAGTATAGTGACTGCTGCAAATCTCCCTACTATTCAACAGGTTATAAAACTGGCTCACCGGCTCACTAACCAAGCCGTGGAGCAAGGGAAGTTACCAAGCAGGGGTTGTGGCAAGCGTGCCCGACAATTAACGCAAATGGGAAAATATTGCTAGCAAGGGATAGTCATCTGGCAATCAACCTCAACAGCAACATCAACATAGACGGTTTTATAACAATCGCAACTTTAACCAATCATCTTCATCATCCTAAGTACCAAGTGGATACGTGGGGAAAAATCCAAGGTGCAATCGGTGCAACTACCACCACACTAGCAGGTGTGATAGTTTCCGTTGCCAACGTTGTGGGAAGGTTGGACACGCGGCAAAGGATTATCTTGGAGAATGGATGAAGAAACCTCAACAGCCTCAGCAGCCTCAGCAGCCCCATGAAACACGAAAGGGTTGCTTTGAGTGTGGAAAGGAAGGGCGTTTCAAGAAAAACTGTCCTCAACTGAGAAGAAATGGGAATGGCAACGGTAATGGTGGTAGTAACAAAAATGGTGGTAATGGTGACAACAATGGTGGAGATAAAAGGAGAGCTTTGTGATGGGTTCAAGTGAAGCTCTAAACAATCCCACTGCTGTTACTGGTAAATTTCCTATTAATGGTCGTTTGCTTCTGTATTGTTTGACACTGGAGCTGATAAAGGTTTACCTCTACTAAGTTTTGTAGCCTCTTAAGTGATATGCATCTGTCTTGGAGTCTAAGTATGTTGTAGAGTTGGCTGATGGTAAGCAAATATCTATTACGCATATCCTTAAGAATTGCAAGATAGAACTCGTGGTCATACCTGACATTAACCTTATGCCCGTTGCTCTTGGAAGCTTTGATGTGGTTGTAGGCATCAATTGGCTGTCATAGAAGCAGGTCGAGGTGATTGTCATGAGAAGGTTATTCGTATTCCCATGGTAAATGGGGAAACGCTTTCGGTTAAGGGTGTTAGGACCGTGTACGTACGGAGTACTAACGGATTCTGTGTGAATCCAGATCAAATAGTGCGGAATCCTATTTGATTGATGATCCAATCAGTGAGAACGATAAACGGATCGATCTAAGGATGAAAAAAATGTTAAGAATGAGTAGAAATCGATCAAGAACAAACTATGAAGTTGGATTGGGTGTTCAGGACGCTCAGGACGGCTAGGGTTTTTGTATATTCGAAGTTTATCTAAAAGTGTTATATTTTTCCATGAATTAGTGGTATTTATAGGTTTGCAGCTACCATTCGTACGACTGAACCATCAACATGTTTAGTCGTGCGACTGACTCATGCGATTGAGTCATACGCACGACTAAAATTCAGTCGTGCGGCTGAGTCAATCTTATGCATCAATCACACGACTGAATCAGTCTCCTGGTTCAGTCGTGCGATGGTTCATTAGGATGATTCATTCATGTGTATGGTCCATAAGTATGATCCATTGGCATGAATAATCACTCAACTAAGTTGAACATATTTATTATTGACTTAGATTTATGTACAACACTCTCAAACCTACATATGAAGCTCATACATATGACTTATACTTAACACAATAATAATATGAAATAATCAAAGATAAATAAACATCAAACGCATATCATATTTCATTGAATAATTACATTACACATGTGTAAGAAATGAAAGACTTTTACATTAAGAACATAAACTAGGAACATAATGTATCAACAAACTCCCCTTGGGCCTAGTTTATCATATTGTCTGACATGCTTTTCTCCAAGTTCTTCTGTCTCCTTTTGCTGTTGCTCTCGTGGCATGCAATTGCTCCAAATTGAAACCAGATAAGGCTGAATTATCAAACTGCAGATGCACCAGAAGCTTAGTTTCAACTTCACGGTCATCACCTTCTTCTAGGATCTTTAGTACTTCTTCAGCAAGCTTTTGGCTCTGTTGTGGATCAATCTGTTACTCATAAGCATGGGATATCTCCTCTGAATCCAATACGTTTAATCTATTTTCTAACATTCTTCACATGCTCTTAAAATTTCTTGTACTTCTCTTCTCTGTTGACCCCTGCGTGTATCTCAAATGCAAATTAGAGTCGTAAAACATGTTAGAACTATAGAGCTTGTACAATATCTGTGTGTCATACAATAGTGGCCACTTGTATAAGGTATAAACATCATCAGCAAACAAGTTAGTAAGCCATATTAGGTCAAATACGCTGATAGTCTCTATCTTCCCATCTCTGTTCAAAACTATGACCACTTCAGCCGCCCTCTAATCATAATACCACCACTTGAAGTGTGTAGTGAAGTCCTGAGGCATCTCCCTAAGGTAATCTTAGACATTGTACATGGGGAACTCCACTTCAACACTACTTTAGGTCTTCCAGATATAGGATCAACTTCAGTCTTTTGAATGAACGCTTAGGTTTTTGAGGGCTGAAGTTGACCTATCTGGTGTGGTATTCTTTCTTCAATACTGACTCAAACCATCCTGACATCTTTCTCGGTTTGAATACAACAGATCTAGCATGCCAGTCGGTTGAGCTCAAAACTAGAGAAGAGTCTTCAAATCATGTGGATATCTAAAGTACTTAATCCCTTTCTCCCTTTTAACAGCATAAACTTCCAAGTCTTCAAAATATGCCCACGCGATAATCTTGCCAAACACATTCTGATGTCTCTTGACTCTGTAATGTTTGGTGTAGGCATTTTGCTTTGGTGTTGCGCATTGGGCTTTTATTTCAGCAAAACAGCTGCATCATTCAGCTTTCTTAATATCAACATTTGCATCTGAAGCTTGGGCTTTACTTTCATCTTTCTCTTTTTCTTTCTCCATCTCCTCCAACTTATCAAAAGTATCACTGCCAAAAGTTTCACCCAAGTTAGGGATAACATTGCCCTCAGGGTCAATGTACTCTAGGATAGTGGTCTGCTGTGACATCTTCAATCTCTATTTCATCCACATCCTGTAGCTCCTCATCATTTAAGACATCAACTTCAGGAGCATCTTTAACAATTTCATCTGAATTTAATTTGAACATATCAGCCAGCTGCTCATCTGTCTGGTCATGGATGATCTCTCCTTCTTCAGGTGTATAGCTCACAGACCTTCTTACAATCCCTTGCGATCAAGAATCATAGTGAGCTGAGTCTTGACTTGCTGAAAGGGTATAACATCATAGTCCTCAGGCTGTTGGGCATCACTTTTTCCCTGTTCTTGAGTTTCTTTAGCTGGAGCTACAGACGACGAGGCTCTTTTTGAGCACCTCTCTCGTACAGCTTGACTTGAGGTTGATGCAGATGCATCTTGATCATCCTCATCATCATCATCATCATCTCTTTTCTCTTTACCACTGCCTCCAACTTCCTCATCATCCTCATCATCTTCTTCTGATTCATCATCGGAAGTCTCATCATCATCATCTCCTTCATCATCACCATTTCCTTTGATGTTTAGGGGCTCACCTTTTATCCCCTTCAACTTTAGCATAATCCTTTTGTTTTTCTTCTCCAATCCTTCAATCCCTTTTACCGAAGCCATCACCAGCTCATTCTGACTCTTCAATGCATGGTGAGCTCAACCTAATGCTCTCTCGTAGGAAAAATTCTTCTCAGTGAGCTGAGCTATCTGCTTGGCTTAGGCGGTATTAACCGCATCAGCTGGTTTATCTGATTAGCTCTCAGATCATCTATCGCTAGAAGCTTTAGCACAAGTCGGTTTAGGCTCGCCAGTTGTTCCTCTAACCCAACGGTGGGTAGAGTAGAGCTAGGTGTAAGTAGGAATTGAGTGGATGTTCTACCTGAGTGGTGAGTAGTAGGGGTAGTGGGATGTGGTGAAGGAGGGGACGAATGGAAGGCTTGTGGTGGAGTTGTGTTGGGTATTGTAGGTGAGGTGGATGTAGGTGTAAGAGTGGTGGTGGGAGTATCGGTGGCAGTGGAGATGGTAGTGGGTGTGGAGGTGGTTGTGGTAGTGGTGGTGGAAGATGTGATCAATTTAAACCTTGGTCTCTTATTCTTTCATAGGGTTATGCCATCCTCTTCTTCCTTGAACCCTTGGCAATTGGGCCTCCCCTAGGCTAATAGGCGGTCGGGTGTGTAAGTGGGATCCGTGACATCAGTGTCATCACCTGTAGTACTAGCTTGGCGTCCACCAACCGCCTCCTTCCCTTTCTTAGTAGCCACAACACAGCTCCCGACTTGCTTGACAAGAGGCTCATGATTTGACTTCTTCTTCATCTAACAAAAAGTCTTGGTAGAACGCAGCCTGCTCAGATCCACTAGGTGCGTTAGAAGTACCATGTAGAGATGGTGGAGATATAGTAGATAAGTCGGTGGCCCTTGATTGACTGGGACCAGCATCTCCACCACCTTGGCTGTTATCAAGGTCATCATCATCATCATCGTCTTCATCAACAAGAACCATAATAGGCTCCACATCTGAATCACTATCATCGTCATGCCATTTCTTGTGAGAAGGCGCCACATAGTCCTCATTGGCCAGATGCCCAAAAAGTCTCACGACCGGGGGCTTCACCTGCTTCCCCTGGTATACCTTCATCCTGCCCAAGGTGGTATCATCCATTACCTCAAGCAGCACTGCATCATCTTTCTCCTTAGGCAGCATAGGAAGCTTCTCATCTATAATCATCTAGAAGTGTGGATACATGCAGAAGCCTTCCTTACGTTTGGCCTCAATGTTCTCAATCAGATAGGAGAAGAGTATGCGTGAAAAACTGAACGGGTGGTTGAGTACCAATTCAATGTATGCATTCTGGATTTGATCAGACATCTCGTCCAATCCTCCACGCTTGGAGGTTATACACTTTAGGATCAGGTGTGCCAAATACTTGAATTGCGGGCACATGTTGCTCTTGTTCAGCACACCGGCATTGATGTCACCGGCGTACTTGATCCACAGAAAGCATCCCCGAACCATTAGGGGATGCAGCTTGGTTAGGTAGGTTCCATCCTCACCTAGATCTAAGACCCGCCTCAAATCATTTTCAGTAATCTCAATCTGTTTTCCGAAGATGGAGCTCCGAATACGGTGGACTCAACGGATTTGTCAACCGCGACGCTTTCCCGGAAAGCCTGCTGTATGTATTTGAAATGTGTTCATGGGACAGAGATGGCCTTGAAGATCCTCGATCTGCGCTAAAAGGCAATAATCCCTATGAACTCAGATGCATTCCTGGATGTAGCATCAAGATGAGCACAGATGTTGTGCTTGGTGCTCATTGTCCATCTATCAGCCATATTGTTGCAACAGAAGAAACATATACATTAGATTGTTTGTAAGAGATAACATTTTAATTTTGGCTGACTTTGATCAACTGGTTCAATCGTGCGATTGAACCATACGACTGAGTTCAGTCGTACGATTGAGTTCAGTCGTACGATTGAGCCTGCGACTGAGCTTATTCGTATGCTATGCCATGCAGTTGAGTCTGTCGTGCGACTTGACCCATACGCATGAATCATTTGTGCGACTGGGGTTTAGTCGTGTGACTGAGTCATACTTCTTCAACCAGTTGTACGATTGGTTCATTCTTGTGATCCAATCACATAGATGATCCATACTCATGGTCCAATCGTGTGATTGGTTCATACTTATGGTTCATACGCATGATTGGCTCATACTTATGATTCAATTGTGCGATTGGCTCATACTTATGAGTTTGACATCATACACTTCCAAAAAGTTAAAATTTAACCTTTGATATAAAACATTATAAACATCGATCATCTCACACATGAACTTTTAATTTAACATCATTTGATCACCTCAAACGTGATCCTTTTAATTTAAAACATTTGATCACAGCAGACATAATTATTTTAACTTGTGATTCACAGTGTTTGTCTAGTTACATAGTCCGACGTTTACGCAATGCAGAAAACAAAAACAGAAAAACAATTTTAATAAAACAAAAGAAGACATATTTTGTGGTTTTGACATCATCTAACAGATTTTTCCTACTGAGAAAAACAGCTTCAATTAACTTTATCAACTCTGGAACGATTCATATGGAATCATACAAGTATATCATAATCATTCGGGACCCTTTTATAAGTACTTTCATACAAGGTTCTCATTTTTCTAAGAGTCAATAGTACTTTTAAAAAATCATACTAGAGCTATAAGATGCAAACAATTATTTTGACTATCGAGAGTTACAGCCACGATGATTGTCAGTATATTTTTCCACTTAAATATATACACAGATTTTTGACTCGTATTGGTGATGAGTTAGATTACATCATTTCAACAAGCATTTGTGGATCTCACAGTTATATGATAATCAACATTCCTCAGGAGATTTTTGAGCGGTATACGAGTATTTGACAAAAAGAAACTATTCTAAGAGCTTTCAAAGAGATGCCAAGCCTCAGGTCAATGCCATCGCACAAAAGAGAGGCGCAAACAACAATGAATTCTAGAATATTTAGGTTATGCTTATCCTTAGGTCAGTGCCATCGCACAGCAGAGAGGCACACAACCTATCTTCTTGTTAGAGCATATTTTTTTCTTTTGCACATAACGCACCAACAATAGTAGTCATTAGCTTGATTGCGCTAAACCATTTTTTCATGTGCTTTGCTCGTTTTTTTTAAGAAATTAAATATTGAAACTAAACTATTCTCCCCCTAAAATTCTAAACCGATAATCTTTTTCTGTTTTTTGGATTTTTTAAATGGCAGGAAAATAAGCTAAAAGTAAAAAATAATAATAAAAAATAAATAAGAAAAACTTGTCGGACTAAGAACTCTATTCCTCTTGAATCACATCACTTTTTTTCACGCCATTTACCTCTAAAAGATATAAAAACTAAGGTTTGTCAAATGCTTTGTGTAGAGGTCGGCGTGTTGAAAATCCGTATTAATTTTAAAACATCGATTAATTTTTTTTCAAAACAGTCATGTATAAAGTGATATTTATTACTAATGTGTTTAGTTTTTGGGTGTTGGACCGGAGTTTTAGTGACAACGATTGCAGCATAATTATCAACAAAGATAGGGGTGTTAGAAATATTGCAAATCGTAGTCTCGCATTTGCTGTTGAATCCAAATGATTTGGGAGCAGCAACTTGCAGCAGCAACATATTCAGCTTCAAATGTTGACAGAGCAATAGATGTCTGCTTCTTACACTGGTAGGTGACTAACCGTCTTCTAAAGAACTGACATCCCGCTGATGTTAACTTGTAGTTCATCTTGCAACCACCAAATCCGAGTCACTATACGCTGTAAGCTCAAAGTCATCATCATGAGAATACCACAATCCGAGTGTTAGAATACCCTTGGGATAACGAAAGATCCTTTAACCCCAATTAGATGATTTACTTTCGGTTTAGCCAGATATCTGGAATAGAGACACGTGGCATGGGTACATTAGAGATCCGATCATTCCTTTGTACATAGTGGTATCTACCAGGTCACCATTTTCGTCGGGTACCACATCGTGGTTCATCGCAAGTGGAGTTCGAGCAAAAGTTGCATTCTTCATGTCGAATCGACTGAGGATATCCCCTACATATTCGGACTGGTGCAGGAAAATTCCGTTTGGTGACTGATCCACCTGTAACCCAAGAAAGAACTTCATCTCTCCCATGGCACTCATCTCAAACTCAGCTTTTATCACTGATTCAAATTCTTTACACAATTCTTTATTTTTGGAACTGAAGATTAAGTCATCCACATATATCTGTACTAGTAGTAAATCACCATCTTTTTCTTTGATGAACAACATGGAGTCAATAACCCCTCTATGAAATCCATGTTTCACCAGATAAGTAGAGAGTTTCTTATACCAGGCTTGTGGAGCTTGATGAAGCCCGTAAAGAGCCTTGTATAGTTTATAAACTCTATCCTGATGATAAGGATCCTCAAATCCTTCGGGTTGACTGATGTACACAGTTTCATGGATTTCATTATGAAGGAATGCACTTTTCACATCCAACTGATAAACTTTGATCTTCATGTAGGATGCATAGGCTAAGAATATACGTATTGCTTCCCTCCTTGCCACATGTGAAAACACTTCATTGTAGTTAATGCCCTCAATTTGTCTAAACCCTTAAACGACAATCCGAGCCTTGTTTCTATTATGACCCCTTGGTCATCTTTCTTACACTTAAGAACCCATTTAGTGCCAATCACCTCAGCACCTTTGGGTCTATCCACCAAGTCCATACTCCTAACTTCTTAAATTGAAGGAGTTCTTCTTGCATAGCACTAACCCATGCCTCATCGTTTAAGGCTTCACTTACATATTTTGGCTAAAATTGAGACAAAAAAATCGATAAGCACCATTGTGAAGATATCCTTTTTCCATGACTATGGCATAATCAGCTTAGTATAGCTGATTTCGTGTCTAAACTCCTGATAGAATATCCCTGATGACATTGTCCAAGGGATGATGCATATTAACTCGAGTTCCGGGAGTGGTGGGAACAGCTACCTCATTTTCCAGATTTGGAATCCCTGGTTCAGTTTCTGTGGCTGTTGGAGTATGAGGTTCAGAAATGTCAATGGCATCAAGATCAGATGCATGTGTACTTTTATTAGTGGGAACCTGTTCCTCCTGGTCCACATTTGCAGTCTCAACTGCTTCATCATCAGAGGAATAGTCATTTACCTCAAGCTATCCCCCTGAAGGGCTAGAAGTATCATCTAATGGAGCCGATGATGTCGAGTTTGGTGGAGGAGTGTTTAGAACATCGTACATCATTGTAGCAGATAACGCATCATCAGGAGGAGACGGAGGTAGAGTGAAGGACTTAAAAAATCCATCATAGTTAAAGAAGAAGGAAGGTCCTTTTTCAGCAGGGGGTGGTCTATCTTTGGACATCAACATTGCACCACACTTCTACCTGATCCGTTGAGTTGTTATAAACTCTCTTGTCTGGTATATAGTATCCGAGAAAGATACCTTCTTCCGCCTTCTCACAAAACTTCCCTTTCTGAGTTTTCTTTAACAACATGCATGGGGTGCCAAACGGTTCTAGATACTCCAAGTTGGGTTTACGTCACTGGAGCACTTCATAACATGTTTTCCCATGACGTTTGACCACTAAGACTCGATTGAGAGTGTAGCATGCATTTGACAGTGCCTCATTCCAAAATTGAATAGGTGGTTTAGAGTCAGCTAACATTGTCGTGGCTGTCTCTATCAAGCTCCGATTTTTTCTTTCAGCAACCCCATTCATCTGTGGAGTGTAGGCAGAGGTAAATTGATGTACAATTCCTTTCTCTCTACAGTATGCCTCCATCCACTAATTCTTGAACTCTGTTCCGTTGTCTGATTGAATCTTTCGTACTTTCAGCTTGTAGAGTGATTCCAATGTGTTGACTAGATGCTTGAATGAATCAAATGTCTCTGACTTGGCTTTCAGAAACATCACCCAAAAGAATCTTGAAAAATCATCAGTTACTACAAAGCAGTACAGATCTCCAGCAATGCTCTTTGTGCTGACTAGGCCAAATAGATCCATGTGTAGAAGCTCGAGAGAAATATCGATAGAATTAACTTTCTTTTCCTTGTGAGACTTTTGGGTCTGTTTCCCTTTCTTACATGCTACGCAAAAATCTGGGAGCTGGAAAGTTTTAACTGTAACTCCATTAACCAGATCATTCTGAACCAAATGATTCATCTTCTTGGGATTAATGTGTCCCATTCTCCTATGCCAGGAGACTGAATCCCTCTCTATTGCCTTTGACAAGAGGCATTGAACAGTGGACTTAGTTGTGGAGGCTTTTGGTAGATCCAAGACATACAGATCGTTATATCTTGAAACTGACATTAGAACTTTATCCTCCTCGATAACATAATCCTTCTTCAACATGTAGCACTTCTTGTTGTCAAACACAACTTTGAATCCTTTATCACAGATCTGGGAGATAGAAAGCAAGTTGTTTTGTAGTTGTTGAACATAGTTGACCTTGTCAAACTTCACTTTCTCATTTCCCACTTCGCTTTGAGTGGTTATATAGTCTCCTTTATTCCCAGCGAATGATACATGTCCCCCTTTAACTTGTTTGACGTTGAAAAGGAGAGACGAATTCCCGGTCATGTGCCTGGACGCCCTACTATCAATCATCCAGGTATTAGTGATAGTACTGTAGCGAACACCCTACACATAGAAAGGAATTGATTAGTTCAGGTTTGGGACCTAAGCTTTAACTAGCTTGGGTGTCCCAAAGGAATCACACATCATGAATTCAACCCATTTTCCTTTAGAGGAATGAGGGCATGTCTTTCTTCTTCTTTTCCTCACTATCAGACACAATATATGATTTTTCCTTCCATAAATCAGTTTTGTGTAAGGCCTGTTTGTGGTAAACAGACCATTGGATTATGGTTTGAAATTTAGGTTCACTAATACTCTTAGGTGGAGTATTAGATCTAATTTAAGAAAATCTTAGTTTTTTATCAAAAAGTTTAATTTTCTTTTTGGGTGTCTAATAATAAGGACAACTAGGAGAGATGTGTCATCGTTTTCCACAACTGTAGCATGATCTCCCTTCTACAGATTTAGGAAAATTTTGATGTGGGGTTGAGTTTGGTAGGGGTTTGAAATGTGTTTGGTTGGATTGTTTCACTTCTCGTTTAGATGTTTAACCTTCTTTAACAAAATTAATTGTTTTATCATTTTGAACATCTTTCACTTTCATTTTATTTGGGCTTTGATGATTAACACGTTTATGGTTAATTGGATTAGTCATTTTGGGTTCTGAAATAGACGTTTGTGAATCTGATCCTAAATTAACCTTCTCATTTCTCTCATCCAAATTCTCAAAAGGCATTTTTCCTTTTGATTTCAAAGTATAATCCTTCTGTTTAGTGACAGATTTCACAGATTTACCCATAGAATTGGGATCACTAACCAAAGGAGTAGACACCACATGATCCTTTACTAGGTTATTATTGATTGGTTTACATTTAGTGTTCAATAGGATTGCATTTGGTGGTGGTACAACTTTATACCCCAGACCTTCCCCATTATTTCGTTCTTTCACTATGTTTTGAACTATGTGAGAAGAACTAATCAAACTATGCAGTTTTTGTTTTAATGATTCAACCTCAACTTCCAAGACTTCTTTTCCCTTTTTAGTTTCCTCCATAAAATTTTTAAAAATAACTTGATGTCCTTTGATTTATTTAAGGCAACAACCTTAGTTTCCCTTAGTTGTTTTCCCAAAAGTTCTATCTTTTCTTGAAAGCTGCACTCATTTTGTTTTAAAACACGATTTGCTTCATTGTAGAGTTGTAAATCATTTACTAGATTATCATTATGTTCTAATAACCTAGCAAATTTTCAATCAATGCTTTCCCTAAATTTTTCACATTCAGTACAAGCATGTTTTTCAAATAATTGGTCTTTAGAACTTACCTGTGAGGAATCAGACGAATCAGCCATCAAATCAGAGTTAGACCCTTCTATTACTAGAGATTCTGAATTCATAGCTTTAAGCTCTTTATCAACCAGATGATCAACAACATCCATAGCTTCTTCGATATCTGAAGGTTGCTCAGCTATGATGTATCCTTCATTTGCAGATGCATCATCCAATGCATCAATGAAAGCAATGTTTAAATCACCCTCAGAAACAAATCAGAAAGACCAGTCTTGACCTTCATCACCTTGAGTAGTCAAAGCCTTTGTCTCTCTACTTGAAGATGAAGTTCCAATCTTGTCCTTGTCTTGATGGTTGAATGTAGGAAACGGATTTCCATTTCTAGTTTTCTTTGGCTTTACACACTCACGTTTAAAATGCCCCTTTTCACCATAGTTGAAGTACGTGACTTTGGTTTTATCAAAACCAAAATTCGTATCTTTAGTGGCAACTAGATTTTGCCCCATCTTCTTAACAAACTTCTTTGCCCTTCTGACAGGACTAGCCAAGGCCCACATTATATCCATTCTTTCTAGCTCTGTTTCATCAACTTGCTCGTAGTCTTTATTAGCAAGATGACAATTTCCAATCTTACCTGCAACAAAACCATCATAAGATTGTACAACAGCCACTAGAAGGTCCATGTGCTCTTTAGAAACTTCCACTATGACATTTCTGAGATTCTTGGTCTTCAACTTTGTAGTATTTGCCTCAAGAACTATGTATTGGGTTCCAGATGACCCTGATGTTTTGGTTTCTGATGCACTGCATTTGTAGTGGTGCGCCTGTAGCTGCTGGGGTTGGAACTGAATTGTAAAGTGAAGGATTCTGAACATAGGATCCTTTCTTTGACTTGCATTTCCTATGTAGTTCCTCCTCCCTTAACTTCAAAATGAAATCATTTATGTCTAAAATAGCAAGAATTTTGTTTTCTCTTATATTTGACATAGATGGATCCCATTTATCTCGCAGACCATCAGTAAAGCTAGGCTTTATCTTGCATGGATGTGGTCACACCATGAGTGTGCAACTCACTCATCAGATGATAGAACCGATCAATGATATCATCCAAACTCTCATTCCCAATTGAAGAAAAATTATCAAATTATTTATTAAGAGCTTTAGCCTTTAGTGCTTTCAGAGTTACATTTCCTCATATCTCTTTTCTAAAGCCTCCCATAACTTCTTAGCCTGCTTATTCTCAGAGAACTGATGAAGGATATCCTTAGGTATAGACTGAGTCAACAAGGCATTAAATAGAATCTTCTGGGCTTCGCTCATTCCTCCCAAGGTCAACTTGACTCCATTAGCACTAACTGGTACTATGTAACCAGTCTCAATGGATGTCCAAAGATTTGGGTCAACTCCATTGAAGTAGATTTCAAACCGCTATTTCCACTATGGGTATTCATCTAACGTTAACAGCTTTGGCGGTTTGTTATGGTTTCCAATCTCATTCTCCAAAAGTAGAAGATTCTAGATACGTAAGTCCTTTCTAGTAGAAAAAGCAGCAAATTGGTCTTCCATTCCTTTAAACTTGGTAAACTTAAAGCATGACAGTTTCACTCGTGCAAATGGGCTATGCGAATGGGTCACTCGTGCAAATGAAGGATGCGAATGAATTCAATCATGCAATTGGATTCAGTCGTGGGTATGGACAAGGCGACTAGACTCAACCGACTGGAGTTGTTAAGTCGTGCGAATGAGAGATGCGACTAAGTTCAGTCGTACGAATGGAGTATACGAATGAGTTCAATCGTACGAATGGGCTAATCGTGCAACTTAAGGCTGTTGTGTATGTAAAACCAAATATTTGGACACTTTGACACAAAATATAAGTTTTCATGGAACCCTAATTTGCCGTATGACGAAAAACCGAAACTTTAATGCATGCAGACGTAGAAAACACCTTTTCGAAGCAAAGTGGTGACTTTTTTGATTGAACACGTGAGTATTAACACCAAAACCAATTGAATCCATGCAAAATCACAAGCCAAAGCTCTGATACCACTTGTTTGGACCGTGTACGTACGGAGTACTAACGGGGTCTGTGTGAAACCAGATCAAAAGTGCAGTATCCTATTTGATTGGCGATCCAATGAGTGAGAACGATAACCCTATCGATCTAATGATGAAACAAACGTTAAGAATGAGTAGAAATCGATCAAGAATGAACTATGAAGTTGGATTGGGTGATCTGGACGCTTAGGACAACTAGGGACACTTAGCCATATTAGCTCTCGTCTCTAACGAGCAACAATAGGAAAAGAAGATAGAAGACATTCCAGTGGTTCGTGACTTTCTGGATGTGTTTCCAGAGGACCTGCCTGACTACCACCACATCGCCAAGTCGAGTTTCAGATCGATTTGACTCCCGGAGCTGCTTGGATTACGAGAGCACCTTACCGGTTAGCACCGAACGAACTGAAGGAATTATCTACGCAACTCTAGGAGCTGTTAGATAAAGGGTTTATTTGACCGAGCTCATCACCGTGGGGAGCACCTGTTCTCTTTGTTAAGAAGAAATATAGTACATTCCGTATGTGCATCGACTACAGAGAGTTGAACAAGGTCACAGTCAAGAACCGATACTCGTTACCTCATATCGACGATCTATTTGATCAGCTTCAGGGATCAAGCTATTATTCGAAGATTGACTTGAGATCTGGTTATCATCAACTTAGAGTCCGAGAAGAAGACATCTCCAAAACTGCATTCCGTACTCGTTATGGTCATTATGAGTTCTTGGTCATGCCTTTTGGGTTGACAAATGCACCAGTAGTATTCATGGATCTCATGAACCATGTGTGCAAACCCTACCTTGATCAGTTTGTAATCGTGTTTATTGATGACATATTGATTTGTTCTAGGACCAAGGACGAATATGAGGAACACCTACGTTTAATCCTGGAGCTACTTAGAAAGGAACAATTGTACGCCAAATTTTCTAAGTGCGACTTCTGGAATCGTGAGGTGCAATTTTTGGGTCTTATTGTTAACGAGAAGGGAATACATGTGGATACTGTAAAGATTGAAGTGATAAGGAACTGGTCGGTACCTAAGACGCCTAGTAAGATACGGTAATTTTTTGGTCTGGCGGGATACTATCGGCGTTTCATTGAGGGATTCTCAAAGATCGAACAATCTCTCACAACTTTGACCCATAAGGGAACAACCTATAAATGGGGTGAGAGTCAGGAAGCTGCTTTTCAGTTGTTGAAGCAGAAACTTTGTAGTGCACCGATATTAGCGTTACCTGAAGGAAGTGAGGATTTTGTGGTTTACTATGATGCTTCTATCCAAGGACTTGGTTGTGTCCTGATGCAACGTGACAAAGTAATAGCTTATGCCTCGCGACAACTGAAGGTACATGAAAAGAACTACACTACTCATGACTTGGAGTTAGGAGCAGTGGTCTTTATCTTGAAGGTCTGGAGACATTACTTATACGTTACCAAATTCACTATTTACACCATATCTTTGAGCAGAAAGAGCTTAACATGAGGCAACGACGCTGGGTGGAATTGCTAAACGATTATGACTGTGCTATTAAATACCACCCGGGAAAGGCGAATGTAGTTGCCGATGCCTTGAGTAGAAAGGAAACCGCTAAACCCCGATGAGTGTATGCCCTACAATTGACGATTAGAACTCACTTGCCTGAGCAAATTAAGGAAGCCTTGAAAGGTGAGAATGTTAGATCCGAATCTTTATGCCGGATGGATAAACAGTTAGAAGTCAAATCTGATGGAATACGATATTTCATGGATAGACTTTGGGTACCTTTATATGGGAATCTAAGAGACTTGGCTATGAGTGAAGCGCACAAGTCTAAGTATTCGATACATCCCGGCTCTGACAAAATGTATTATGATCGAAAGGCGCACTACTGGTGGCTTAACATGAATGCAGATGTAGCTACATACATGAGCAAATGCCTGACATGCTCTAAGGTAAAAGTGGAATATCATAAACCATCTGGGTTACTGCATAACCTGAAATCCCCTTATGGAAGTGGGGGCAAATCTCTATGGAGTTCATTACTAAGTTGCCCAGGACTCTTAGTGGTTGTGAGCTTTTCTGATTTGGGTTTCTCACCCACATCACCGAGAGGAGGGATTTTTTCATTATAGAAAAGAGAGGTCAACGGAAGGATTCAGTAATGACGCCATGCACACTTAACTCGCTTTCAAGAATAAAAATCCTGCTTCCAATTAATAGACTGAAATGAAAACTTTTAAAGATGTTATGGAGGGTTTAAAAGTCATCGGTGCTGGAACTGCTACAATTGCTTTAGCTGGAGCTGCAGTCGGAGTTGGAAAGATATTCAGTTCGTTGATCCATTCAGTAGCACGGAGTCCTAATTGGATAAACCTTCTTCCCCGCTCTGGATAGTAATAATAAAAGGAAAGCTAGCATTAGCAAGGCAAGTTAACTTGAAACAATAACTCTTAAGGGCGGGAGTGAATGCACCATTGGAGGATGGGGCACGAATGAAAACGACGAAAATAATCTCTCGCACCTTTCTTTGATTTGATTTGTTTCTCTCAGTGTTTCGTATAAATAAGAGGCATTGTGCGTTCTATTCGTTCAGATATGGGTGATCGTGGATTGACTCACTAAGTTAGCTCACTTCTTTGCTATCAAGGAGACTAATAAAATAGACAGGTTAACTTGAATTTACCTGAAGGAAGTAGTGTCGAGGCATTGTGTGCCGATCTTGATTATTTCTGATCGTGATGCTCGTTTTACGTCCCATTTCTGGCAATCGTTACAGAAATCTTTGGGTACGCGTCTGGACATGAGCATTGCCTACCATCCACAGATCGATGGTCAGATTGAACGTACTATTCAAACTTTGGAAGACATGTTGTGTGCTTGTCTGATCGATTTGGGAATAATTGGGAAGCTCATTTACTGTTGGTTGAGTTTTCTTACAACAATAGTTATCATATTAGCATCAAGGTAGCACCATTTGAGGAATTATATAGGTGAAAGTGTAGATCACCAGTTTGTTGGGTGGAAGTTGGTGATAGTCAATGGACTTGTCCTGAATTGATACATGAGACCACAGAGAAGATAGTGCAGATACGAAATCGCATGGTTGCGGTGCGAGACAGACAAAAGAGTTACGTATACAAATGACGGAAACCTTTGGAGTTTCAAATAGGTGACAAAGTCTTGCTGAAAGTTTCGTCGTGGAAAGGTGTAATTCGGTTTGGCAAGATAGGCAAACTTAATCCAAGATACGTTAGACCATTTGAGATTCTAGAAAGAATAGGTCCAGTGGCATATCGATTGGACTTGCCTAAGTTATTGAGTGGCGTTCATAATATATTTCACGTTACAAATCTGAAGAAGTGCCTATCTGACGAGCACTAAATGTACCACTCGAAGAAGTACAAGTCGATGATCAATTACGCTTTGTGGAAAAGCCCGTTGAAGTAATGGATCGTGAGGTCAAGACTCTTAAGCAAAGCAAGATAGCTATAGTCAAAGTTCGTTGAAACTCAAAACGTGGACCGAAATTCACGTGGGAACGCGAGGATCTGATGAAGCTCAAGTACCCTCAACTGTTCGAAACGAAGGTAATAATCAGAGAAGGTAAAGAGTAAATTTCGGGACGGAATTTATTTCAACATGGGGATGATGTGACAACGCACTCGATTTCGTTATGCCCATGCGGTAAACTAGGGATGTAGCACAACCATGTAACACAATTTTCTAGATGAAAATTCTTTAACATGGGGATAATGTGACATACGGTAATTTTCCGTTACCAAACTCCGCTAGTTTCGTTAAGTCTTGCATACACGTGTCGTGAGCACACACTAGTTGTCGGTGAACGTTTGTGACTTAATAATAATAATCTATAATAAACAATACTAATCTATGATAAACAATAATAATCTAATTAATAGTGTTGATTATTAGTTGTGGTTATGTGGTTCATGATTTTTTAGAATGTTAAATGTTTTTTTTTAATTTTACGTGATAACGTGACAACGCGTAAAATATATTTCGTGTGTAGTGTGATTTATTGTAAATGTCTAAGATTATTATTATTGGTTAATAATACTTGTCTTTGGTAGTTAAAAACTATTTAAAAAGTTTTATAAAAATTAGTTTTTATAAAATAAAATCAAGGGGTTTAAATTGTAATTACCTTTTAACTAAAAGTTACCATATTTAACCAAAACTCAACCCTAATCCCACCCCAAACCCCATTTTTAGCCGCAACCCCACCCAAAACCCCTTCACCTTGTGAATTTCATCCAAGAACAAGCACATAAGTCGAATTCCAATTTGTTTCAAGTAGTACAAGTTGTTTGCAAGTGATCATTATCATCTAGGCACATCTAAAGGTTAGTTTTGATTAGTATTCATTTTGGTTTTCTTGATGAACCCTAATCCATGAAATTGATGATTGTTAGATGATTATATGATATTAGTTAGGTTGTATGAATGCCAGATTATGTTGATTGTGCAAGAAATCTAGGGTTTGATCATCTAGTTCATACATTGCCATAAGAGAAAACATTTTGTTCTTGGAATTCATGATTTGATGATGCTAAGATGTTAGATGTAATGCTTAGATGTTAGTTTAACTTAATTGTACAAGAAAATCCATGAAATTATGATATTGATCATGACTTGCTAAAAGTAGAAACTTTTGTGTATGATGTTGGGAATTGGATGTTTTGGAGGTGATTAGCATGTTAGAATGAATGCTATGAACTTGATTAGGCATATAATTGTTGAAATAATGGTTGAATTGGATGCTAGATCACTTTTGGGTATTACTTTCCCTAAAGGGAAACTTTATTTTTGTAGAACTTTAGATGTGATGATTTGGCCATGCTTATGATATTAGGATCATGTTGGAATAATTGTTGATGATGTTTAATGTGATGGAATGTGAATATTGAGTTATATGGATGATTGGTTGATCATGTAAGAAATTTAGGTTTGATGATCATACATGGTAATGAATAGTAGCAGTGTTTAGAGAATAATGATTGGGTTTGGAATTGGTTGTCACTATGTATGCTAGTAATGTGATCATGATTGTCATACACGCATGCAGATCTGAGGCCCCTACTTAGTAGGATTGGTAGGGTTTGTGATGTGAGGTCGTGGGTGGCTTCACATGGCATGTAATGCATGATTAGACTTCACATATGAATTGTTTGATGTGATGTATTATTATTGATTGAGCATGATGATTATTTGAGATTTGCATGAGTGTATGATGATCTAATGTGGTATGATGACCTAGGTAGAACTTGGTTTGATGATGTGATGCATGTGGATAACTTACATAATGTTCATGTATGATAAGTTTATTTGCATGATTAAACAATATTTCATCTAATATGTCACCAACGGGTCAAACGGGTCAACTAGGTTAACCCAGGGTTGTTAAGTTCTCTATGTACATGTACTTATGTACTTGTGTGATCTAGGTAACCTTTTAAGGGTTGTCTTTGCACCTATCACGAGTCTCTTTATTCATTATCATTATACACCAGGTGAATTAATGCCCCTTTATTTTTATAAATCTTCTTCTAGGGGAGGTAGCATACTTGTAATCAAACGCTATTTTATTTTTATAAGTTGTGTATGTATTAACATAGTGCTTAATACCTTGAAAAGTCCTCACACTTTTGGAATGTTAATAATGGTAACTAGCGGGAAATCTTGGGTAGTACTACTAGGTGTGACAAGCCCCACCTGTGCAACTCGAGGTCAAACGGGTGCAATATTGTCCAAAACACAAACATCGTCACGACCTGGTAAGTTGTGACGGGAGGCAACAAACGAAACACAGTCAGCTTCAATCGTGAAATTACTATGGTTATTAGTTATGAATATAGACTAGCTATCTATTTCAATACACTTCTTATACTATACAATTGATAATATTTATGTTAAACGAAAACTCTTGAACTCACCAACCTTTTTGTTGATATTTTTAGTATGCTATTCTCAGGTCGTTAGCTCTGCTTGCCAATAGGAGCACTGCATGGGTCCAGCATGCATTCTAAGACTCTATTTTAAAGACATCTTTGCTGGTTTTTATTTATGAGTGTTTACTCATTTGGGTTGACGTGTGTTTTGCCATGTTGTGCATTTTATTACTTTGGGTTTGTCTTATTTACAAAACGCTTCCGCATAGTTTTGAATGTTTGAATTTTTTTGGTTGGTCTTGTTTTGAATATGGCATGTAGTGTCGTTCTGAGTAACTAGTGACTGTGATCGTCGTTTGTTCACACGACTCGCTGTAAAACTCCGCACGTGGATTTTGAGGGTGTGACAATCATGGCTTTATAATCTATATCTATTCTCTTTCTATCATTTTAGAATAGTTAGCCACCTCTTTTGAAATCATACCACCTCCAACAGTAGCTGAAGAGGTGCTTGGTATGTGAGGCCTAGAGACAATAGATTCCCATATCCTGGAGTCTTGTGACTTGATAAAGCCTTCTATTCTTTAACACCAAGCATCAAAGTCTTCAGGAGTGATCAGTGCGGACTTTTTCATGGTTCCGGTTAAGCTGCCATTTGAGTTGTTAATTGTTTTATGAGACTGAGGGATCTAAGATGGTGAGATCTTACAATCAAGAGCCTGGAGTGCTTTCATACCAATTGCAGGACCGTTGAAGGGATTGTCACTTACACTTAGTATCATAATGAGAAGAGTGCTTATAACACTTAATAGATAAAATAGGAAATCGGGACTTAGTTATGATACTATGAACACAAGTAAACAAGAAACATAAACTTAAGAACAACAACAAGTATTTGGTTTTCAAGATTGCAGTATGCTGCTTCTCAAGTTCTATGACAAGTGTTGCAAATTATAAGAAATAAGTTACAAGGACTGAGAACTTTATACTACATCCTATAGTCGGTCATACTTAGAAAGCCAGCTAAAAACATCAATCTAGACAACATAAGATCAATGTAGAGTCAAAAGGCATATTGCCTTTTGACTAGTGACTATGACATGTCATAGCTCACATCCTAATATATTACAAAAAAGGATAAAAGTACATAAAGTAGAAAGTTACAAACACAAGACCTCAATGTACAGTTACCAAAAGGATGGACCTTTTCACCAACTTGTATAAGTTGGTAAGTTATCCGAGTTGCAGCGGGAAGTGGTCCAACTTTATGGAAAAGTACATTAGATAAAGCATGTATTGAAAGTCTTCAGAAAAAATTTGTCTTCACTTCATTGGCTTCGGAAGACTTCTTTGAAGCTTCGGAAGACTTCACTTTTAGCTTCGGAAGATGTTGGTCTTGGCTTCAGAACACTTCATACATAGAATATTTTCTGGTGTAGAGTATGAAACATCTGAAGCACCTTCTATTTTGCACTATGTGCATGCATGCAGGAAAGCCTTGGTTGTGTTAGGTGCATCAGCCTTTCATTAAACCATACACATCCCCTACACGCCAACATGCGTGTAGGCTGAGCAAGCATATTAACATCACTAATTCCCATATTTGCTACCAGGGTGGTAAGATTATCAACCACATTTGTGGAGCCAACCATAGGACTAGATTTCTTGTGAGGGCACTCTCATGCATAATGACTAATTTCTCCACAAACATGGCATTTTCTAAATAATTTAGATTGTTAGTAATTGTTTTGACTAGGCTTCTTGAATTCTTTCTTTTTAGGTGCAAGCGATTTCTTTTGTTTTGATCCACACTTCCCTTTTTTTCCCAAACCCTCCAGTCGCCATGTGACAAACACTCGATCCGACTTTACTTCTTTTGTCCCTATTGCGTGTTTTCTCCTCAATTCGGAGGTGCTTCAATAGTTCATCCAAAGAGTAGTCCATATATTTGTGCATCATTCTTTTAGAGAAAATTTTCTAAGTCGTTGACCATTTAGCAATGATAACCCCCACTTGGAAGATTTCAGGTAGAGGAATGGAAAGAGTAGTCAGTTTGTTAACAAACACTTGAAGTTCATGTACTTGTTCCAAAATTAACTTTTCGTCCACCATTTGGAATTCTAGATACTTGGCGATAAGGTACTTGTTAGTACCTTCTTCATGAGCCTTGTATTTGAGTTCTGAAGCTTTCCATAAATCCCTCAGACTTATAACCTAGGAGTACAAGTCATAAAGGTGATAAAAAATTGAGTTCTTGATGTGACCAAGACAAATATTTTCAGCTTCCTTTCAGATGAGTCTTCGCTTGTTCAAATCAGAAATCACTTATTGATCGGTTACTTTCCTTCTTCAGGAACTGGGTTGTTTGGGATTGGGGCCAAGCAAGGATCGAGAACATAATAAAGTTTCAGAACAATTAGCATAAATTTAACTTTATCAGCCCAATGGGTGTAGTTCTAATCGTCTAATTTATCCAACTTGACAAACTCTTGATTCATGAATCTCATATTAGCCGTAGGAAGTTCAGCATCCATTTAGTCTGTTATATTTAACACAAAAATAATATCCTTTAGGATGATTTGAAAATAGTTCAGACCAAATAGAAATCAATTAATTATTATTAATTATTACTAAATTATTGATCAAATCAGTTTGATCCTTCATGATCGAAACTGGTTTTAAGAAAGATAGAAAGAGAGTGTCTCGTTATTAGATGAATTGAAAAACACGAAAAATATAAAACCAACCTGTTAAATGATAATCTTCAAATGATGAACTGCACGGAATGTATTTTTCGTAAAGAATTTTACGCGCTCTATTTGTCGTAAGCTACAGCGTAAACTCCCAGGATTTAATGTAGAATGAATTCGGTATTCCAACAGCATTGAAACCGGGTCAATGTGAAGCTTGTGAGGAAACAGAAGCAGAGAAGCGAGTAGTAGGAAAAGCTATAGCTTTTGGGATGCTTAAACTCGAACCAAAAGCTCCATATTTATACAGTAAAACCATAACTAATTATGAGAAAAAATGGGGATGAGGTTGACCCCCACCAGTTTGCGAATTTGGTTACGTAGATAACACCAATTGCTTCATATTTATAGAGTAAAAGCATAACTAATTATGAGAAAAACGGGGATAAGGTTGACCCCCACCAGTTCGCAAATTCGGTTATGTAGATAACCCTAGTTACTTACGGATCGACTTATCCACCATATTTATCTCTTAATTGGTTTTTTTATTATATCCGCAAGCCTTAGAACTGAGCCCTAGCTCCTAGGAACGATGCGTACATACAAATGAACCGATCCCTAGCTCCTAGTGACAATGTGTACCTGCAAAGTGCAAAGTGCAAAGTGCCTATTTACAAACTCGTGTCTCCGTCTCGGCTCGGCACGCATGTGGACTTAGCCCTTTTTTTGGCCCGACTACCACTTTGGCAACCCATAAGGGAAAGCCCTTTATAAATTACTTAGTAATTTCCCATCCCACCAATGTGGGATAAGAGGAAACATGCCAACTTGCATTATTCAACTTGTGAATTTCCAACATGGGATAGTGGACATAATGGAGACTTCTTTGTGGCGAATTTCAAGGTTATGTTAAGGCAAGATCGTGATCAAAGAAGGGGTCAAAAGATGAGATAGGAGGGCGGGGTTCTTAGTGAGGCACTAGTTAGGAGACGGATCAACATCGCTAATACCTCTTGTCCTTTTTTCGAAGCAGCTGGTGAAGATGGAAACTCAAGTCAAGAATTGGTAACACAGAAATTTGGCTTTAACTCCCAAACTTTATTATCAAGAAAACTTCCTCAAAAACTTGAATTATATAATACCCTATCTCGGTATTTATAGACTCACCTACACGTTAGACTATAATAAATAACTATAACTTAATTTGAAAACTGGATAACTACTAAACAATAGGACTTATCCTAACAACCTAATAACCCACATGGATTATGTGTCTTTAGAGATTATCCTTGATAGACATTAACCTACACGTTAAGTCTATCTTTAATTTGAAATTGCTAACACTCACCCCCTACCCCAATTTTAGAATTGAACTCGAGAGGTCTTCTACTTTCAACAAAACTCTCTTCTCTTGAAACTTGATACGTCCGAGGGCTTTAGTAAGGATATCAGCACAATGTTCCTTACCGCAGATGTGTTCCACTTCAAGTTCTTCTCCTTTAATACATTCCCGTATATAGTGGTAGCGTGATTTTATATGTTTGGTCTGTCCATGGAAAACCGGATTCTTTATTAGTGCAATCACAAAAGTGTTGTCTACCCTTAACATCACCTTTTGAGGGAGACTTCCGGTGATCTCACTTGTTAACTCTCTAATCCAAATGGCTTGACATGCGGCCAAACTTGCCGCTATGAATTCGGCTTCACATGACGAGAGTGCAATTGTACTTTGCTTTTGTGAACACCAAGTAATGGGTGATAGGCTATAGGAAAACACATGACCTGTTGTACTTCTTTCGTCATTCGTATCTATGTTATGGCTACTATCACAGAAGCCAGTCAGCTTAGCTCCTTCACTCTCGTGGTATTGAATCCCGTAGGTTATTGTCGACTTAATGTACCTAAGGATGTGTTTGATGGTGTTCACATGTTATTTCTTTGGTTGTTGCATGTACCTACTAACTATACCGACCACGTACGCAAGATCAGGTGAGTTTGTAGCAAGTACCGTAGACATCCAACGGTCTTCCGATAGCCACTTGGTTTGACATCTTCTTCATCTTCAGCCTTCGATAGTTTCAGATTGGGATCCATGGGAATTTGCGCCGGATTGCATCCCTCCATGCCTGTTTCTTTCAGAATTTTCTTTGCATATGCTTCTTGTTTCATCGTGATTCCCGTTTCTCCTTGAGGCACTTCGATACCTAGGTAATACCTAAGATTACCTAGATTTGTCATGTCAAACTTATGAGCCATGTTTATACTATCCAAGTCTGAACTTGTCATAAACAAATCGTCAACATAGACAACAACTATTAAAATAATATTTTTTATTATTTTTCGGTATACGGCTTGTTCTTGGATACACTTGTGAAAGTTCATGCTTTTTAGGACTCCGTCTAGTTTGATGTTCCAAGCTCGCGGGGCTTGCCTTAGGCCATACAAGGACTTCAAGAGTTTGTATACATTATGTGATTCTTGTTGTTTTTCGAATCCTTCGGGTTGATGAACAAATACGATTTCATTTAGTTCACCATGAAGGAATGCCGTCTTCACATCCAAGTGGTGGATCTCCCACTTGTTATTAGCTGCTAGAGCTATTAGAAACTGGATGGTTTCTATTCGTGCGACTGGGGCAAATACTTCATCGAAGTCAATTCCCGGTTGTTGAACATATCCTTTTGCTACAACTCGTGCTTTATGTTTGTTTATTGTTCCATCGGCATTTCGTTTTAGCCTGAACAGCCACTTTAAGCCTACGGCTTTGGCCCCTTTCGGTAGATCGGCTAGGACCCATGTATTGTTTTTCTAAATGGAGTTGATTTCAGCTTGCATCGCCCTTCTCCATTCTGGTTTGTTCTTTGCCTCATGGTAGTTTCTAGGTTCGTCAATCGTGAGTAGTAAAGTGTCTTCATGCCCAAGGTTTAGTTCATAGTCGACCAAACGTGCCGGTAAGGTTGTTTGTCGAGATAATTGTCTTAAGTTGGCTTGTACGAGATTTGTAGTGCATGGGTTGTGGGCCACCTCATCCCCTAATAGGCATGCTGAACTTGCCCTGGTCATTGTCTCTAGGCCATCTCCTTGCGTAATGGGGTCCGGATCGTTGGCGTCTGCATTTTATTCTATCGCTACGTTCGCTATCATGAGCCCTGCCCCAGTATCGACCTTGTCTCCCCACAGGACTATGAACATTCCCGTTGGATGGTATTTTCTTCTTCTCCATTGTGTTTCCAGTCCCATCCCTTTTCTTCATTGAACATCACGTCTCAACTTACAATTATCTTTCTGGACCGAGGGTCATAGAGTCTATAAGCTTTGCTTCCCGGTTCGGTTCTGAGGTGGACTAAGGCTCATGATCTATCATCTAGTTTCTTCAGATGGTTTGCCTCAATTTTGGCATAGGCAACGCATCCAAATATCTTGAGGTGCTCTAGATTCGGCTTTTGTTTCTTGAGCTTCTCGAATGGTGTTTGTCCTACCAAGGCTTATGTAGGAGTTCAATTGATTAGGTAGGTGGCATGTCTTACAGCTTCTCCCCACAAGAAGTTAGGGACTTGTTTTGCTTTTAAGATGCTTCGGGTCATCTCCATAGTGTTCTATTCCGTGTTCGACCACCTGTTTTGTTAAGAAGAGTACGGTGCATTCAGGTGTCCTATTATGCCTTTATCTTCAAAGAACTTGTTCAATTCATACGAGTTAAACTCTCCTCCCCTATCAGTCCGAAGGGTTTTGAGTTTGTTGCCCGTTTCTTTTTCCGCCACCATTTTAAATCTCTTGAGTATATCAGATGCTCCAGCTTTTTCTTTTAGCAAATATGACCACATGAACCGTGAGTAGTCATCAATTAGTATGAGGATGTATTGGTTACCTGTTAGGGTTGGAGACGTGATGGGTCCACACAAATCTCCATGCATGAGCTCGAGTGGTTGACTGCTTCGGTACTTGGTTTTATTTGGGAAAGGCTTCCTGGATTGCTTTTCGACAATGCATGATTCACAACATTGTATCTCATGGTTCATAGGGGGCACCCCCGTGACCATCTTCATCATTGTCTTCATTGTTTGGAAGTTGAGGTGGCCGAGCCTAGCATGCCAAAGCCACGAGTCTTCTTTTATCTTGGATTGCAAACAGATCGGGTTACCCACGGTTAGTCTGATCTTGTATAGTCTCCTCTTGTTTCTTGTGACTTTCATCAACAATGCTCCAGTCTTATCATGCAGTGTAAGATAGTTGTCTTACATTAGTACGTTACATCCCGATTCAGTGGCTTGCCCGAGGCTAATGATATTGTTTTGCAGCTCCGGGATGAGGTAAACATCTGTGAGTAATTTTTGTTCGCCGGTTTTCCCCTCGAAGATAATCGAACCCTTCCCTTTTATGCTCATGCATGAGCCATCGCCAAACTTCACTTTTCCAACTATATTTTCATTTAGTTCTGCAAAGAATGCTCGATTCCCAGTCATGTGGTTGCTTGCGCATTGTCGAGGTACCACATGTCTTTGTCCTTAGAATCCAAGCTAAGTTCTTTTGGCAGAACTTTTTTTTTATTAAGGTAGACTTATTGTATGCACCTCATCATGACAAAATTGTATTCAACTCCGTTGGCATCTTCGTCATTGACTTGAGCCATATTTGCCTCTTGCTTTTGAAACCGATCTGGACATTTAGAGACAAAGTGACCGAACTTATCGCATCGGTAGCACTTTATTTTGGATAGGTCTCGTTATCCTCTTCCTTTATCTCTTTGTTCCTCTTGGCTCCTTAAAGTCTCCCTATGCACACTGTCTTACCCATTCTCTCTTCCTTGTCCCCGGCCACGAGATGAGTGAGATCCACGGCCTCGACCCCTGCTGGATTCACGGTTTTGATTGTTAGAGTACCTAGTTTTATTAAGCAGTAGTTTACCTTGGGTTTCGAGTTGTTCCTTGTCACGGGTTCTTTCTTTGTAAGCTTTAAGGCAGCTAATAACGTCTTTGAATCCCGTTTTATTGAGATCTAGGACTTGCTCAAGGGAGGCAACAATGTGGATGAACCGTTTTGGTGGACTTGAGAGGAACTTTTTCACCAACTTGGTTTCTCCAATTTTTTCACCAAGGGAAGCTGCTTTAGATTTTATTCCAGAGAGCTTTGACGCGTACTCATCAATGCTTCCTGATTCTTCCATCTTCAACCCTTCAAATTCAGTCATTAGGGTTTGAAGTCGGGCTTCTCTCACATGATCGGCCCCTAGGTGATGGGTTTTTATCGCATCACATCTCTTTCGTTGTGGCTAGGCTTCCGATTTGTAGGATCACGTCTTCAGGAATTGACTGGAAGAATACTGCCATAGCTATATTATTTTTCTTTGCATCGGTTGAGCCGGGCTCAATTGCATCCCAAACCCCATGCACGTTTAATATAACTTTCATGTGTATCGTCCAGATGGTGTAATTCGTGTTGTTCAGCATCGGACATTGGAATGATGATGGGTACGTCGTGTGTTCCTTTGTCGTTGGTGCAGCTTCAGCCATCATCTTCTTGTGTCTGCTGTAGGTAAGAATGGTTGGTTGTAATCAAGTTTCGATCCCTTGTGTCTTGGATCGATACTTGCAGAGGCTCTCGAATGATCGTGGAGCATTGGCTTTGGCAAGGCGGCTCTCAAACTTGGCTCTGATACCAATTCAAGTCAAGGATTGGTAACACACAAATTTGGCTTTAACTCCCAAACTTTATTATCAAAAAAACTTACTCAAAAACTTGAATTACATAATACCCTATCTCGGTATTTATAGACTAACCTACACGTTACACTATAACGGATAACTGTAACTTAATTTGAAAACTGGATAACTACTAAACAATAGGACTTATCCTAACAACCTAATAACCCACATGTATTAGGAGTCTTTAGAGATTATCTTTGATGGACATTAACCTACACGTTAAGTTTATCTTTAATTTGAAATTGCCAATAGAGACCACCTGTTTGTCACCTAAGAATATTCCTATGGGGTTTGGAGTTCCATTTGTAGTTGGTGTAAGCTACTTTCTTTTTACATTTATGATTTTGAGGAGTTATTGATGCTGTACAAGAATGTGCACTGTGGGAAGTGGAGGAAAAAAGTTATGAGAGGTATAGTGATGTTAACGATCTGGACTATATGGAAGATTAGGAATGAGAGAATTTTCCAGAATAAAGTTGTGAAGGTTAGGAAGGTTGTAGCCGATATGAAGTCTCTGTCTTTTTTTGTGGTTAAAGAATAGGTCGAGGTTTAAATGTTTGGATTGGAAAGAATGGGCCGATTTCCCGTTGTATATGTGTAATTAGTCTTTTTGGTGGTTCTCTTGTTTACACTTTGTAATTTTAAATCGGTCAAAATGCTTCTATTATTTATTATATATTTGTGGTTATCAATAAAAATAATTTCATATCTATACTAATAAATTATTATAATTGTGTCACGAGTAAATACCACATTAAACTACATAAATGTTTTTATATCCAATTTTTCTATAACCTATTAAACTAAATGGTAATTATCAGATTAACCATTTTGTCATCTAAGATTACTAATATGACCTTATCGAAATATCTTTTGAATCATATTGCTCTAACCTTTCAAATAAATCTCACATACGTTTGCAAAAATATCTCAACGATTGAAATCTAAATCTCAATTTAGAAAAACTCTGGTCCATATTTAAGTGATTCAATGAACCATAATGTGACACCAAACCTTTTATATTTTTATTTTTATTCTAATATTGCATTTAACATTCTAATCATAATTTTCGTAAATAGCATTTATTCGTTAACTTAAACAAAAAATATAATACATAGTTTTCTTTATAAATTTTCGTAATTAAAATTTTATTTAAAACGAAGTTGTTTAAAAAAATAAATTGTGTTTTTAAATTTTCATGTATTGATTTAATGATCAGTTTGTGATTGTTAAAATTCTAAACTCATGTGCTTTGTTAGAGCATAAAATAGTGGTGGATTTCTAAGCTATTTACCATATGTTAAATGTATTGTATAGTTGTATGTATAATTGTATTGTGTAAAACTAAATTTTTGCTTATTTGTGTTTTCTGTTTAAAACATGAGTTTGTTAGACATGGATTTAAATTTATCAAAAATTTATAATTCTTTTTTCTTTGTTTGATCGTAGTTTAAATGTTTTTTTCTCTTGCACGTTATAAAATATATAATTTATATTGTAAAACCCCGTGTAATATACGTACAATATATGTTGTAAAGGTGGGGCGAGTATGATATATTGTCACTTTTATATTCAGTATTTTGTTCCTTAATGAAAATTTGTTCTGAAAATTATATTGTCGTGGTACAACTTTGTTTTTGAACGTGGTGTTTCTTGCTTTTTTTACTTCCATGTTCAACTTGTATCAAGATCCCATGTTGTGACCAGGATGTAATTGTTAAAGAAAACTAGCAAGAAAATATTGTTGTGAGCCCAGATGTTGATAGTAAAAAAAACGAAACATACGAAACTTTATATAAAAAAACTGTGACAAAACTTTATATAAAAAAACTGATATAAAGGTTAACGTAGAAAGATTAATAAAAATAGCCATGTCACAATGGAAAAATCAAACATTTAAGATTATTAGTATTGATAAAAATAATTACACACAAATTTGAATATTATAAATACTATTTGTTAAAACTCAAATGAAAAAAATAACAAAATCAAAATTTTACATCAAATTTGACAGCTATTACATGTGTGTCCATAGCTTGTCTAATATGAGGTATGATCATGTTAGAATGAATTTGTACTAAAATGCAGAAAATAAGCATTTTATAACGGTATAATAACATTTACTTCTAAACTTTATAAGAGAAAAACAAAATTAAAAATTTATTAGTGTGTAAAAAATATATAAATAAATATAAGGCATAGAGTACAGATATAATTAAAACTTGAAAAAAATAAAATGTAAAATTTCAAGGTTTTAATTACATAATTAAGAATGCTGATGTAACAATTACGCAAGTAATAAAAATTTGTAATGTTTTATCTTTTAATATATAATAATAAGTATTAAGTTAAAATTAAAAAAAATTAAAAACTAAAAAGTATGAGAAGTACTAGTTGAAATCAACTTAGAAAAAATTTATTAGCCATTTTTATTGACTTTTTGTAGTTTCTTCTATTTTTAAGATGTTCATAACTTTTTGTATGATATTATCTTTTTATAGAAATCACACCATAAAAAGAATATTTTTATATTTAAAACGAGTACAATATTGTTTTATAAAAAAATAAAAAAAATTACGTTTTGAAGCTCATATCTTATCATTATGTATTTAATGAAGTTCGTTGTAAAGTTTATTAGTTATTGTGTTAATCTGAATACTACTATGTTTTTATTATAAATTTTAAAAAAAAGTATAATGATGAAATAACATTGTTGTATATCTCTGATATGTAAATTGATGGATTTACATTATACGCAATAGAAGCAGCTGAAGTACTAAACGGAATAGGTATTAGTTTGGTAATGGTTGGAGCAGCAAACTTGAATACGACAAACAATCTCAATTTTTGATAGTACGAAGGGGGGATTGGCACAAAAATTGAATTGGGGTCAAGACGTTGTCGGGCGTCGGTGGCTGACTCAAGTGCCCACCAAACCTTGCGAAATGGTCGCCTATTACATAGCTCACTAACTCTGCCCGGAGTGGTAATACCTATTATTTGCCGGCGGGGGCGGTCCGACGATACGTAGATGACTTTTGGCTGGTACAACCACTCTATTGTTTTGATATGTAAAATACAATAATAAATTTATAGCTAATTGATCTAATACATTAAAAACCTTGACAAAATAATACAATGTTTCATTGAGTATTTTGATCGTCTTTGTATTATCTTGAATACTATTTGTTTTAAAAATTACATTGATGAATTAATATAATTGTGTACTTCTAATGGTATAACACAACAATTAATAACAATAAATTTATATAATGTATTAAAAAGAAATGAAAAAATAACATAGTGTGTTATTTTAAACACTATAGTTTTGAAAAATATATTAATGAAAGTATATCATTGTGACTTTTAATGGTAAAACACAAAGATAGATAACAAATTCAGAATCTATAAACAAAATAACAAAAACAACACAAAATGATTTAAAACGTAAAACATAATGATTAATACACATAACAAATGATGTAAAATATAAAACAATTAACTGATATTTGACACAATAAAAGTACAAGACACAATTAAAAGACGTATTCAATGACTTAAATATTAAACTCTTTAAAACAATAAAATAACATACGTAAAACATACAATCATTTTTAATCTTTTTAAATTAAACGTTCTGATTATAATCTTACCCTATATTATTACCTTCGAGTTACACTAGCTTACAAACAAATAAGTATGTCTTTTAAAATTAGTCTAGCCTTTTTGTTTTACATGGGACAATATGCCAACAAGATAACAATCGGCAGAGCATTTTCGAAAAATTTCAATAACAGATAACAACCAAAGAACATATAATAAACATTAATTTTAATCATATATCTTGCAACAAATTCACCATGTCCCCTTTCATGCACCAATATATCTTAGCTTTTTACAATTTTGATCATGGATATTCTCCTAAAAATCCAATACTATCCCTAGTTCAATACGCTCATTGCCAACTAATCTTATCATTTGTTGTCTATATATTGATGCATGAACTTCAATCCATCAATAGCAAAATACGAAGCTCTTGCTTTGGATCTTAAATGATGGAGTCGAATAACTTATCGGTACTTGAAGCCCTTGATTCGGCTCGTACGCAATGGTACCACGCAAAAGCCATCGTGATCGCGGGCATGGGTTTCTTCACTGATGCGTACGACCTTTTTTGCATCTCGACCGTGTCAAAACTCTTGGGCCGTCTTTACTACTCGGACAAAGTCACCAACGATCCTGGAAAACTCCCAACGGACATCAACAACTGGGTGACCGGCGTAGCGCTTGTTGGAACGCTATCGGGACAACTCGTATTCGGTTGGCTTGGGGACAAGCTTGGGCGAAAGAAGGTGTACGGAATAACCTTGATTCTCATGACTATTTGTGCCCTCTGCTCCGGGCTGTCCTTTGGGTACAGCCCGAGAGCAGTGATTGGCACACTTTGCTTTTTCCGATTCTGGCTTGGATTTGGTATTGGCGGAGACTACCCTCTCTCCGCCACTATCATGTCCGAGTACGCGAACAAAAAAACGCGTGGGGCGTTTATCGCAGCCGTGTTCGCCATGCAAGGAATGGGGATTATTTTTGCGGGTCTAGTTTCCATGATCGTCTCACATGTCTTCCTATCAGCAAATCCAGCAAAGACATTTGATGAAGACCATGTTCTATCGGTGCAGCCGAATGCGGACTACGCATGGAGAATCGTCCTGATGCTGGGAGCTCTCCCAGCTCTTTTGACATACTATTGGCGTCTAAAGATGCCCGAAACAGGAAGGTACACCGCGGTCATCGAAGGGAACGCGAAGCAAGCCGCAGCGGACATGGGTCGAGTCCTGGACATCGAGATCCAAACGGAGCAAGAGAAATTGGCCATGTTTAAGTCGAACAACGACTACCCTTTGTTTTCAAGCAAGTTTTTCGAGAGGCACGGGCTTCACTTGATAGGAACAACCACCACATGGTTCTTGTTGGACATCGCGTTTTACAGTCAAAACTTGACGCAAAAGGACATCTTTCCGGTGATGGGCTTGACCCACAAAGCTCATCAAGTGAACGCTCTTAGAGAAATGTTCGAGATTTCACGAGCCATGTTCGTGATCGCCATGTTTGGTACGTTTCCGGGGTACTGGTTCACGGTGGCTTTCATCGAGAAACTCGGGCGCTACAACATCCAACTCATGGGCTTCTTCATGATGTCGATTTTCATGTTTATTATCGGAATCAAGTATGAATACCTGGCGACCAAAGAACACAGATGGCTTTTCGGCGCCCTCTACGGGCTAACCTTCTTCTTCGCGAATTTCGGGCCAAACAGCACCACTTTCGTGTTACCCGCGGAGTTGTTTCCGACGAGGGTGAGGTCCACTTGCCACGCCATCAGCGCTGCATCGGGCAAGGCGGGAGCGATGGTGAGTGCGTTCGGGATACAGAAATACACGGTGAGTGGTGACAAAGGGAAGATTAGGACCGCGATGATTATTCTTGCGGTGACGAATATGTTGGGGTTTTTCTGTACGTTTCTGGTGACGGAGACGAAAGGACGGTCGTTGGAGGAGATTTCAGGCGAAGATGGGAGCAAAGACCCACAAATGACTAGAAAAGGTGACCATGAAGAACAAGAGGGTTGAGGATATGAGAAAGTAATTGCCATCACATGCATGCTCTAATCTTGTGTTGTTTGTGGCTAATTATATCAGGAGAAGGGAAATCTATCTAAATAATTGTTTGCCATTTTGGCATGTAACGTAAGAAATAAATATATAAAACACCACCAAAGCTTTAGTTCTCGCTTTTGATTTAGAAACCCAACTAGTTTGATCCCCACGCACGTTGCAGCGTGAGCATCACATTAGTCAGCCTTATGCAATATCATATCAGCTACGTACGGCATCCTGATGTTTACTTGCCCTGTGATAACCATGTGTGAACAACATACACACGTACACAACCAATAAATTAAGCACAGACAGCAATCAAGTCAAACAACATAATTATATTGTAACCATTTATATTAAACAGTAACCTCTATATATAGCAAACTGAGACTAAATCTGAAGTATGTACTATTCAATGGCCATTATCAAATGAGAACCCAAATCCCATAAATTGGCTCCTGCATATATATATATAGAGGCACACATTGGGTAAAGATGGGAAAATGAGTATATAAACAAAAGTTTAGAGAACATATACACTTAATTGTTAGTAAAACATGTACCTCGTGAGCAATCTCGTATTGTGAGGCTAAAATATATAAGGGTGGTTGCAGGTGATGAGCAACCATTCTCCAACCCTGTCATACCAAGCCGAGTTCCATCTAATTCTAAAATACACGTATGTACACATCGCAGCCCCACATTAAAGAAAATCCTAAATAATGTACCAGAGAAATGTCTGTCTATCTATACCTTGATCAGGTGTAAACTACTGGCGTGTAGCCATCGTATGTGCAAGAGTTGGTTGTACTAAACGCATGTGAGTGTTGTAAAATCATAAACAATTAAACCTGCACCCAACGAACAATGGGCAACATTAACTCTATATTATTCATATGAGCATGAATTTTAAACCAAAACCACAAGTATGTGCAATCTTATGGACGGTTCTAGCTTGAATGGGAGACATGAAAACGATCAAATGGCTATTGCATATATACAAAGTTATAGAGGCAATATAGATGGCAGCAAAATGAGTAATAATAGTTTGTATCTCATACAAAGTTGAATGCTCCTAACCAAATAGGATTTTTGCTACAGCGGAGCTATCCTCGTGAACAACGTTTTCCGACCAGGTAAACTTGATATTTTGAGGCACAGATCGAAACCGCAAAATTATATTACACGTAAGAAGGATAAGTAAGAAAACATACCCTCTCCTTACTTAAAGGACCACCCAGTGCCCGAACCTCGTATCTCTTCTTTGTGAATAAATTTGTTCTTTTTTTGGAATTCTAAACACCAATCAAAAAATAATAAAGACCCCAAATATGAAATTAGTCCAAAAGGAACAATCACAATTCTAGATAAGCTGATGAATATGAAATTAGATTGTGCAATTTGCCTCCCATCATTTGAGGTCTTATTTTAAATGGCAGAACAAATAGAGGAAAAAAACAATTTTGAACCAATTTTATTAAAGATTCAAAGATGTTACGTTCTTAAATAATAAATGTACAAACCACACGAATGAAAGTGATTTAAAAAGGAAAAGAATATTTTTTTATGAACCGCATGCCCTTGGTTCAAAATTCGGTTTTGCTACTAAAAGATGCACGGACCCTCCCCGCCCTCGTGTTCTTCCTAATTAAACCAAAAATATCACACTATTATGAATTATTACCATGGCAAGTGTATGAACAATTTGTCAAACTTGTAGATAAGTTTACTATGTTACTTATCTATCAAAATAGTTTAACTTGTCTACCAAGTTAATTGATCTTTGTAGTATAAATATCATCTCAATATAGAGAAGAAGATGCACCTCTTGTATTCACTTTCATAAGTTATACATTTATCTTCTTCTTGCTCTTGCAATTCTCTCTAAAGTTTTTAAGGTTATAACACTAATCTTGTTATAATTATTGTGATATTATAACATGTTATCAGCACGAGAGCTCTTAAACTCTAATCAAAAAGATCAATTGAGCACAAAGTCATCTACTCATTAAGGTCAGACCTTCACTAAATAATAATATATAATATCTTATATTGAAAAGATAACTAATATAAATAAAATAAGCATAAAGAAGACCTTATTATAGATAATTTGATAACCATGAGACTACTAACAAACTAACTTTTAGTTATGCATCTAACTTTTTTATTATGCAACTAACATTTTATCTTATGTCAACTAACATTTACTTATGCATCTAACCTTTACTCAATCTTTATTTATACAACTAACATTTCCTTTTATATCAACTAACATTTTGATTATATTCCTAACATTTATTCGCACTAATGTTTTATTCTAATCCTAATTTGATGTTCTTATTCTATTCATGTTTTTATAACATAATCTTATACTTATCTATTTTATTTAAAAATTATTGTTGATATATGCATACACGACAGTTATATAGTTGTTATAAACGATTATATAGCCGTTGTGAACAACCACATAGCCATTACAAACGGTTATAATTTTAAACTATAAATGACCACTATTAATCTATATTCGTTTACAATAAACAGATCATCTCTTTTCCCAAGTTTATCCAAGAAAATATTTCAAAGATGATACACCCGGTTTTAATACTGGCAACCATAATCCTTATTTTAATTCTTATTCTCATTGCTGAACTAACACCCGAAGAATTTAAACTTTTCTTATTTCTGTATTTGTTTATAGCTCTACCGCTTTATTGCATCACAATGTTTATTGATATATATGGATTCTAATAATTATCTTACTATTTGCTTAGTTCTTGTTTAGAAATCAAAATGTCGAATATTGCAAAAATTGAATTCCCGACTCTTAGTATCAATAGAGAAAACTATATGCCTTGGACGGCCCATGTGAGAAGACATCTTAAATCAATGGGTGTCTTAGAAACAACACAAGAGGGGAATGCTTGTTCAGAGCTAGACAAGGCGAAAGCTGATGTCTTTTTACATAAACATATCGCTGAAATGTTACAATTTGAATATTCAAATTGTGAGGATCCGTATATTTTATGGAAAGACTTACAAAGCAGATTTGATCATCAAAAGGAAGTTCTACTTCCCACTGCTAGAGATGAATGGAACAATCTCAGGTTCCAAGATTTTAAAAAGGTAAATGAGTACATATCTGCTTTATTCAGAATATGCTCGACCCTTAGATTTTGTGGGCAAACTATAACCGAGGAAGATATGTTGAAGAAAACTTTCTCTACATTTTAGGCATCAAATATAAACTTGCAACAACAATATAGGTTGCAAAAGTTTAAAAGATATTCTGATTTGAATTCATTTCTCCTCGTAGCAGAAAATAATAATGAGCTCTTGATGAAAAATCATCAAGCTCGCCTCACAGGATCATTAACAATTCCAGAGATACATGTTGCTACTAAAAACTCTGGAAGAAAGTGGGGACGAGGTCGAGTTGTGGTTCTTTTGATAAAAGTTACCGTAATAACCGCAACCATTCTTTTAAATGTAATAATAATTACCGAGGTAACTTTTATAACTGTGGACGTGATTGTGGCCATGGATATGGCCGTGGTAGAAATCAAAGAACAGTCAACTACCACGCCCCACAAAACAATTCCAACTAGTACAAAGAGAATGAAGCTGGTAGGTCCGAAAACAATGACACTTCCTGTTTTAGATGTGGCAGCACAAACCATTGGTCAAAGGCTTGTCGCACAGATCCACATTTATGTGAACTATACCAAGTCTTAGTTAAAAGAAAAGAGAAGGAAGTGAACCACGCTGATAATTTTAATGATGTCAATGTTGAGTTGAACACTACAGACTTTGACATAGACCTTTGAAACACATGTTGTTGTATCACAATAGTTATATGCAACAATTAAGTGTTTTTCTATCTCTAATCATGTATTTTCTTCATGTAATGTTTTCTTTCGATTAAATAAAGCTTTTGTTAAAATGTAACAATGTTGTCGTTATTCACTTACTATTTTTCTTTATACTTTCAAGATTAAAATGAATATCACTGGAGTACAAGATCAAACATATGAAGTAGATATATGTATAGCGGATAGTAGAGCCACACACACTATACTTATATCTAAAAAATATGTTTATGAACTTAAACCAACAAATGGAATCGTTAATATAATATCAGGCCATACAAACCTGATAGAAGGAGTGGGAAAAGCCATTTAGCATTACTAAATGGTACAAAGCTTATTATAAAAAATGCTTTATTTTCCTAAAATCAACAAGAAATCTGTTGAGTTTCAAAAACATATATCATAACGGATATGATACTCAGTCAAGGAATATTGATAATGAAAATATTTGCATAGCATAAGCAAAGATCGGATATTAGAAAAACTGTTAGGATCGTGTACATACGGAGTACTAACTGATAATGCGTGAAACCAGATCAAATAGTGCGGAATCCTATTTGATTGGCAATCCAATCAGTGAGAACGCAATCCCGATCAATCTAACGATTAAAGAAATGTTAAGAACGATTAGAAAAAGATCAGATGTGAACTATGAACTTGGAACAGGCTTTCTGGACGCTCTGGACAGCTAGGTTATGACTTTGTGTCAAAAGTCTTCAAGTGTTTCGAATTCTTTTAATTAGGTGGTATTTATAGGTTATGGGCTTTTATTCGTACGACTGAACCATTAGCATGGTTCAGTGGTGCAATTGTATCATGCAATTGATCCATATGCACGACTGAAGGTTCAGTCATGCGACTAAGCCAATCTTATGTCTCAATCATGCGACTGATCCAGTCTCCTGGTTCAGTCGTGCGACTGGTCCATTAGTATGAGGTATTCATGCATATGGTCCATTAGTATGGTCCATTCACATGAAGACTCATACGACTAAGTTAACCATATTTCTTAATCATTATTGACTAAGAACTATGCGCGACAACCTCAAACCTATATAGTAAGTTCATTATACTTTATAACACAATAATACAATGAAACATTAAACATTATAAGCATCAACCACATATTATATTTCATTCAACTCATTCATTATATATGTGTAAGACATGACAAACATTTACAGTAAGCTCATGAATTAGGTACATATGTATCAACAAACTCCCCCTTGGACCTAGGTTACTTAACGTCTGACATCCTTCATAAGCTCCTCAAACCTCTTGTACTTCTCCTCTCTTGTGACTCCTGCATGTATTTCAAATGCAAAGCAAAGTCGTATAACATTCTGGAATTGGAGAGCTTGTACAATATCTTGCATGTCATAGAATAGTGGCCGCTTGTACAATGTGTAGACATCTTCTGCAGAGAAGTTGGTAAGCCATATTGGGTCGAATACCCGGATAGTTTCCATTTTCCCCTCTCTATTTAGAACTATGACCTCTTCACATGTTCTCCAATTATAATACGACCATTTGAAGTGTGGAGTGAAGTCCTGAGGCATTTTCCGTAAGGGAATCTTGGACATTGTGCGTGGGGGACTCTACTTCAGCACTACTTTAGGCTTTCCAGATATGGGATCCACTTTAGACCTACGAATGCACCTCTTCAGTTGTTGAGGTCTGAAGTTTACCCATCTAGTGTGGTATTCCTTCTTTAGAGCAACCTCAAACCAACCTGACATCTTTCTAGGATCAGCATATAGCAAATTTAAGCATGCCAGTTGGTTGAGCTCAAAACCTAGGAGAGTCTTTAGATCATGTGGATATCTGAAGTACTCTATTCCCTTCTCCCTTTTTACAGCATAAACATTTAAATCCTTAAAATACACCCATGCAATAATTTTTCCAGGCACCTTCAGATGTTTCTTGACCTTGTAGAGTTTGGTGTAGGCATTTTGCTTTTGAGGTGTGCATTGGGCTCGTATTTTAGCTAAACAAGCTGCCCATTCAGCCTTCTTTATATCAACATCTGCATCCGAGGCTTGGGCTTGGCATTCATCCTTATTTGTTTCTTTCTCCATCTCATCCAGTTTGTCAAATGTAGCAATGCCAAGAGTGTCACCTAAGTCGGGGATCATATTCGCTCTCGGTCAGTGTACTCTGGATAGTGATCAAACGTGACATCCTCTATCTCTATTTCATTAACATCGTTCAGCTCATCATCACTCATAACATCGACCTTTGGAGCGTCGGTCAGGTCGTGTATAATTTCTCCTTCTTCGGGAGTGTAGCTCACTGACCTTTTTACAATCCTTTGCAAATCAAGAATCATTGTCAATTGAGACATGACTTGCCAAAGGAGAGCAATATCATATTCATCTTGCTGGGAAGTTTTATGAGCTTGATTTAAACATTTAACACATCAATCATTAGTAGTTAATCAAGACATTTAAGCATAGATAAACATAGATAATCATAAATTACATTAATGTAATATTTGAATCAAGTACAAAAGTTTTCTAAATACAAAATATCTAATCTTTATTTTTATCTTGATCGGTCAATTCTTCAACTGGAGGAGCTGAAGTCGATGCTCCTTGATCTTGTGCTCTCTTAGTACGCCTTTCTTGACCCTGTGTAGAGGCCGATGCAGCAGCATCACCTTCTTCATCATCATTATCTCCTCTCTTCTTTCCATTCAGTCCTTTATCATCACCCTTATCTTCTTCACCAGAATCATCATCATCATCATCATCATTGTATAGATTAATAAAGAGGCTGATGCAACCTAAACATCCAATGTCTTTCCTGCATGCTGCACAAGTGCATTGAAGACGAATGCTTAGGAAGTTTTACACATGCAATAGAAAATACTCTAAGTGTAAAATCTTCCGAAGCCAAGACCAATATCTTCCGAAGCCAAATATGAAGTCTTCCGAAGCCTCAGAGACAAAGTCTTCCGAAGCTTCAACTCATGAAGACAGATTTCTTCCGAAGACTTTTAATACATGCTTTATCTGATGTACTTTTCCATAAAGCTGGACACCTTTCCGCCGCACCTCTGTAAGGTCACCAACTTACATGAGTTGGTGAAAAGGTCCATGCTTTTGGTAACTGTACATTGAGGTCTTGAGTCTATAACTTTCTACTTCATGTACTTTATCCTTTTTGTAATAGATAAGGATGTGAGCTATGGCATGTCATAGTCACAAGTCAAAAGGCAATCTGCCTTTTGACTCTATAATTGATTTTGTTTTGTGTCTAGTCAATTGTATCCAGCTGGCTTTCAAAGTATAGCTGGCTGTAGGATGTAGTATAAGTATCTCATGTTCTTGTATCTTTCCATTATGCTTTGTAACACTTGTAATAGAACATAGAGAAAGCAATATACTTCATTCTTGAAAACCATATACTTGTGTTCTTTGTATTTTGTCTTTTACATTACTTGTGTTCTTAGTGTCTTACCTTAGTTAATCCAGTTTACTGTTTGATTAAGTTTTAGTTAATCTCCTCTTTGTGTTGTTGTGTTGTAAATCTACACCCTTCAACAGTCCTGCATTTGGTATCAGAGCAATTAAGCTCTTGATATAAGATCTCACCATCTTAAGATCCCTCACACACACAAATACTAAACTTTTCAAATGGTAGTCATTTCCAAGACTGATATGGAAACTGGAACGATGAACAAGTCCCCACTGATCACTCTTGATGAGTTTGATACCTGGTGTTTAAGAATGGAAGGTTTCATCAGGTCTCTTGATTCAAGAATTTGGGAGTCTATTGAGAATGGACCTTTCATACCCAGCACCCCTTCTGCTACTGGTGCTGGTATGATCCCCAAAGATGTGGCCAACTACTCTGATGAAGATAGGAAGAGAGTAGAAATTGACAGAAAAGCCATGACAGCCTTTCAAACTGCCATTCCAAACTCTGTGTACAGAGGTTTAAGAAGTGCAAAACAGCCAAGAGCTGTGGGATGCACTGAAACTGACGTATGAGGGTTCATCTGAAGCCAAGGAGAACAAGAAGGATCTCCTGAAGTAGCAGTTTGAAAACTTCACCTTCAAAACAGGTGAAACCATGACTCAGCAGTACTTCAAGTATGTTGAGATTGTGGATACCCTAGTGGATGGAGGAGTTTCTCTTGAGAATAGAGACATTGTAAGGAAGTTAATGTCCTCACTTCCTAGGCAATAGACACGCTACTATGTGGTGATCAAGAGAACAGAAAATCTCAAAACTCTTACTCTGACAGAGTTATATGGGATTCTCAGTGGCTACTAGATGGAGATGAACATGCAAGGTTCATCTGGCAACTCCAACAATCAAATGGGTTCAGCCCTACATGTGGTTGAAAGGGATAGCATAGAACCCAAACATCATCTCATATGCTACCCTGAAAACTCACCAAAGGGTCCTTTCATCACCTTTCCAGAGACACCAAGAGAGAACTACACTCAAGGAAGCACATTCCAAGAGACAAGCTCTTCTCAAGCTTTTGTGTCTTCTGATGAAAGTTGTATCAACTGTTTTTTCACTCTTGCAGACCTAGACTGTATTCACCCAGATGATCTGGAATACATGGAAATAGTCCAGCAGATGGCCCTTCTCACTCACAGAGCCAAGAAGTTCTAGAAGAGGACTGGAAGGAAGTTCCCAAGCAATGCAACCAGTGTAAAGTTTGGCCTGGACAAAGGCAAAGTCAAGTGTTACAACTGTAACTTGATGGGCCACTTTGCCAGAGAGTATAAGGCACCTAGAGCAAGGTGGCCAAACACAGTCCAGACCAAACTACACTGACAAAGCTCTCCAGAATGAGAAGTCAAAGCAGCAGGCCGTTGTTGCTGTTGAAGAAGGAGGCTTTGACTGGAGCTTTCAGGTGAAAGCTGCTTCTCCTAACCAAGCATTGATGGCAGATCATGATGAAGCCAGGTATTGGAACATCTCTGTCCTCCTGAATGCATTGCTAAAGTTAACAGATACAGGTCCTATAACTGGAGATGAGATGTAACACCCGGTTATTTATTATTTTAAAGCCAACGAAGGGAGAAAAAGAAATAAAGTCCAAAGTCGAGGGACCAAACTCGCCAACGAAAGAAAGTCGGGTGAGGGGAGTATATAAGGGAGAGGGCAGCCCTTACCCTCTCCCCACACACTCACAAATCAGCCAAAGAAAAGAGGAGAAGAGAGAAAGGAAGAAAAGAGGAAAAGTGTTGGTTCGGGTTGGTTCGAGTAGCCAAAATCATCGAGAAGCGAGCCAAATCGAATCCCTTGTCGTTGTGCTCGTTTGTGTGAGTTCTAGGACCCCTCTTTTATTTGTTTTCAAACAATTTTACGGCTAGAAAACATCTAAAATCGGGTTTTCGTGGGGTGTATGTTGACCCGTTTGTGTAAGTGTATGTGTGTGTATGATGTGTTTGAGTCTTGATTGTGAGATTTTGTGTTGTGAATAATGTTATGGTATGCATCCCTAAGGTTTAGGATGGTCGATTTGGGCTAAAAATGGGTTTAGATGGGTTTAGAGGCCGAAAACCCTCGGCTGCAGTCGGGATGAACTGAATTCTGCATCAGCTAGGGCTAGGCGACCGACTGGGGCGAATGGAGGCCATGCGGCTGAATAGGGTGCGATTGGGGTCCATTCGCATGATTGGGGACCATTCGCATGATTGAAGGTCCATTCGCACGATTGAAAGGCCAGTCGCATGGAGGACATGGACTGAAGGTCCAGTCGCATAAGTGCTCATCCGCATTAATCCCATTCGTATAAGGTTCATCCGCTTTGTTCATTCGCATGACTAGGTGTTCATTCGCATGAGTGCCCATCCGCATTAGTTCATTCGCATAGTGTTCAGTCGCATGGAGGCCACGCGACTGAAGGGTGTCCATACGCCTGAATAGGGTGTTGCACCCGAGGAAAGTATAGTTTGACTTCTGACTTTCGGGAGAAAGTGCATATGTAAGTGTTGACATAAAGGTTCCTGTAGAGCATGTAAGACGATTGTTGTGGCCTTAGAGAGCATGTAGGGCATGATGATGAGGTTGCATGCATATGCATATTATGTATGTATGATGTTGCTTTGTATGACGTGATGACTGTGCTTGTTATGTTCCTTATTATGATGTATGTTTATCTTTCCTGTGGCTTTACGTGTTATGATAATGAATGAATGAATGAAGTATTATGTAACGTAAAGTGAAAGATAACGAAAGAGGAACATGACGATGAATGCATGCATTAATGAATGAACGAAAGAGGAATACGATGATGAATGCATTCATTAATGAATGAAAGAAGTCTTGCAAGCATTGAATATCATGGTCCTTCATTGTGATCGACCAAACGTGTAGTGGCTCTACTGCTTACCTCTAGTACTGTGGCATACGCTCAGCTGTTCATTTATTGACTTCGGCCCAGTAGCTAAATTGTTCGGGGTGTAGCATATGGTATTGGTACGAGAGATATCCGATGTGCAAGTAAAGTTATATCAAACGAATGAAAGTATGAACGAAAGAAGGACGAAGATAATAATAAAATTATCTGTATGTACGTATGATGTATGATCACATACACTTGTAATGAAAGGTTTTAAGAAACTAAAGTATGTTTATTATAAAAAAAACTAGAACTCAATCAGCAACGCTGACTTTTTATATGTTTTCCAGTTGGCAGGTAGTGATTGCTGAGGATGGAACTGCGAGGCTACTCAGCTCTTTTGGGATGGCATCCAATTATAATTCTTTTGTGATGTAATGCAAACTTGTATTTTGTAACCGGATAATGTTGTATTATTTGGCAAAAGTGTTTATAATGAAATGAGATGTCATTTTGGAATGTTTCCGCTGCAATATTTTCTTAAGACAAATGTGATTATATGTTTTATGCGTGACGAATGACCATCTGTAAGCGTCCCGGAAATGGGGCCTTGCAAGTTGGTATCAGAGCCAAAGTTTAAGGGAAATGGGTTAATTTTCAAAATAAACCTTTACTTAAACTGAGAATGGTACGGAAAGGGAATGGGATGCCAATCTGAGTAGCTGCGTGCCATCAGGTATTTTCGTAAAGTTAACCGGTTTTATGTGCGCATGGTATGTGTATGTGTTGTTTGCGGATTTAAATACTGATGTAGTCAGGACAGGTAATGCTTGGGGTGTGAAGAGTAAAGTAAGTGGCTAATCACAACTGGCCACTGTAATTAGGGACTTACTATACTTGCTATAAACTCAGTTGTTCCCTTGAATGACCATGTTGGTGTTTGAATCTTTCAGTGTGTGTGTGTGATGGCCGGAGGTAGATCTTCGAAAGCTTCAAGGGGTGGAGGTCATGGTGATGAACCGCGACCCAAGAAAGGGAGACCCAGAGTTGAGAAGGTGGTTCATAAAGAACCAGAGACCCCTCATTCGGAGGGTGGCGACGAGAGCGCCAATCTGAGAGCTTCAGTAAAGGAGGCTATGGTGGAAGAGGTTCATCAGGTGATGCAGACGATTCTACCGTCTGTGGTGACCGAAGTGATTAAGGCAGTAAGAGAAGGGGAAAGAAAGGAGAGAAACAGCTCCTCTGGAGGACGGGAATAACTAGAGCCAGAAACGGTTCTCTCGGATGACGAAGAAGAGGAGGAAGAAGAAGAACCTGTGCTGGAGACAGCACGAGGCTGTAACTATGGGGTGTTTATGAGATGTAAGCCCCCTACTTTCGATGGTAATGGCAATGCTGCCGCTGCTCATCGATGGGTGAGAGAGATGGAGGCCGTTCTCGACATTAGCGAGTGTCAGGAAGATCAGAAGGTGAAGTTTGCCACTCATTCATTTGTGGACTCGGCACTATGCTGGTGGGACAACATTGTCCAAGTAGAGGGTAATCGGGCAATCGGGAGAATAAGATGGCTCGAGTTGAAGAAGTGGTGATTGACGAGTTCTGTCCTCACAGAGAAATGGATAAGTTGGAGAGGGAGTTTCTACAGCTGGAGGCTGGAACCATGACACACCAGCAGTACATAACAAAGTTCAATGAGATGGCCAGATTAGTGCCAGATCAGGTGACGCCTCTATCTTAGAAGATCAAGAGGTACATTCAGGGCTTACCGGGGGATGTCCGCAGGCATATGATCGCCGCCCGACCAAGCACGTTTAGGGCGGCGGTTGATTTGGCAGGGAGACTGTATGACGAGCGGGAGGTGGTGGTGACTGAAGCGAATAAGAAGGGTGGTGGTGATCGGAACTGGAATGGGAGGAGGTTTGGTCGGGGTGATGCCTCGACGGGTAACAAAAAGGCATGGGTGGATGACCGCTGCGTGGCCATACTGGGAGCGGGATCGAGGTGGTGTGGCAAGTATGGGAAGGAGCATGCGGGAGAATGTAGGCTGGGGTTGAATGTGTGCTTCAAGTGTGGAAAGACAGGGCATATGGCAAAGGATTGCCTGGCAGGCAAATGTTTCAACTGTGGGGAAAGTGGTCATATGAGCAGAGACTGTAAGAAGTCGAGGGCTGAGGGTTCTGGGGTGAAGAAGACGGGAAGTGAAGGACCGAGGGCGAGCGCCAGGGCATTCACTATGACATAGGAGGAAGCTAGGACGGACCCTGATGTTGTGTCCGGTATGTTTCTAGTGAACCAAACTTTAGCTTCTGTGTTATTTGATTCGGGTGCCAGTAAAAGTTTTATTTCTGCTACTTTCTGTGCTAAGCTGCCTGTTCGTAGCAGACGTGTTGATGCCCCTTTGATGTAAAAACTGCCATAGGTAAGTCTACCAGGATTTCTGAGATGATAGAAAACTGTGAGGTGGAATTAGAAGGTCATAAGTTTCCTGTTAGACCATTCGTGATGACCTTGGGTGGTTTTGATTTGGTTCTTGGGATGGATTGGTTGGCGGACTCCAAGGCAAACATTGTGTGTCGCAAGAAGATGATTCGGTTGACAGCGCCTAACGGGAGTTTGGTAACGGTTTACGGGGAATGAGTCACGACGATTCCTAGGGTGATTTCGATGGCGGTGGCGGGAAAGTGTATAAGGCGTGGATGTAGTGCCTACTTGGCCTACGTAAAGGATGTGGATACGCCAACACCACAACTATCCGATGTACCCGTTGTGTGTGACTTTCCAGATGTATTCCCAGAAGACTTATCAGGAGTGCCACCTGACCGTGAGATTGAGTTCCAGATTGACTTGATACCAGGTGCCCAACCCGTTGCCAAGGCACCGTATCGATTGGCTCCGATAGAGATGAAAGAGTTGATGGAGCAGTTGCAAGAACTACTTGACAAGGGGTTCATTAGACCGAGTATCTCTCCTTGGGGTGCTCCGGTCCTGTTTGTGAAGAAGAAAGACGGTAGTATGAGGATGTGTATTGACTACCGTGAATTGAATAAATTGACGGTGAAGAACCGCTACCCCTTACCGAGAATAGATGATTTGTTCGATCAGCTTCAGGGTGCCAGTTGGTTTTCAAGGATATATCTTCGATCTGGCTATCATCAGTTGAAGGTGAAGGAACGAGATATCCCTAAAACAGCTTTCCGCACGCGCTATGGTCATTACGAGTTTCTTGTCATGTCTTTTGGTTTGACCAACGCGCCAGCTGCTTTTATGGATTTGATGAACCGTGTGTGTCGGCCGATGTTGGATAAATCAGTGATTGTGTTTATTGATGATATCCTGATTTATTCGAGGAGCGAGATTGAGCATACCGGTCACATTCAGGAGGTTCTGGAGACGTTGAGGAGGGAGAAGTTGTATGCTAAATTCTCCAAGTGCGTGTTCTGGTTCCGCGAAGTTCAGTTCTTGGGTCATGTGGTGAATCCCGACGGGATTACGGTGGACCCGGCGAAAGTGGAGGCGGTTATGCAATGGAAGTCACCAAAGACGCCATCCGAGATTCGTAGTTTCTTGGGCTTGGCGGGCTACTATAGAAGATTTATCCAAGACTTCTCTAAGATTGCTTCTCCACTAACTAAGTTGACCCGAAAGGATGTGAAGTTCGTATGGGGTCAAGCTCAAGAGAAGGCATTCGAGGAATTGAAGAGGAGATTGACTAAAGCTCCTGTTCTGTCATTACCCGATGGAAGTGAAGATCTAGTGGTCTATTATGATGCTTCCTACTCGGGGTTGGGGTGCGTGTTAATGCAGAGAGGAAAGGTTATAGCCTACGTGTCCCGACAGTTGAAGGTTCATGAGGTCAACTACCCTACTCATGACTTGGAGCTAGCAGCCGTGGCCTTTGCACTAAAGATTTGGAGGCACTATCTTTACGGTACGAAGTGCACCATCTTCACTAACCACAAGAGCTTGAAGTACTTCTTCAAGAAGAAGGATCTGAACATGAGGCAGAGATAGTGGTTGGAACTTATAAAGGATTATGATTGTGAGATCCACTACCATCCAGGCAAGGCCAATTGGTGGCTGATGCCCTTAGCCGGAAAGCGAGGCCCGAGCCGATTCGGGTGAAAGCATGTCAACTGATCATGACCTATGATATAATGAAGCAAGTCAAAGAGTTTCAAGATGAGGCACTGAAGGAAGATCATCTTAACTCTGAAAGAATGAGAGGTCTGGTTGGGGAATTGGGTGAAAACACACTCGGTGTTAGAACCCGATTCAGTCGTGTGTGGATTCCTTGTTTTGGGGATTTACGGGTGAAGATAATGGATGAAGCTCACAAGACTCGATACTCCATTCATCCAGGTGCCACGAAAATGTACCATGGCATGAAGAAAGATTATTGGTGGCCGGGTATGAAGCGTGACATGGTGGAGTATGTGAGTAAGTGCCTTACTTGCTTACAGGTGAAGGCAGAGCATCAAAAGCCGTATGGGAAGATCCAACCTTTGGATATACTGGAATGGAAGTGGGAGCATATCACCATGGACTTCATTACGAAGCTGCCGCGTACCTCGAAGGGGTATGATGCCATATGGGTGATAGTTGATCGTCTGACGAAGAGTGCTCACTTTCTAATGATCCGCGAGACGCATTCATCTGAGAGGTTGGTTGATCTGTTCATCAAGGAAATTGTAACTCGTCATGGTGTGCCGGTGTCTATTGTGTCGGATCACAACACTCGGTTTACATCTAAATTTTGGAAGAAATTCCACGACGCTATGGGGACGAGGTTACATATTAGCATGGCTTATCATCCCCAGACTGATGGTCAGTCGGAAAGGACCATTCAGACACTGGAAGACATGCTTCAGGCATGTGTGATTGATTTTGGTGGAAGTTGGGATGACCACCTACCGTTAGTTGAATTCTCCTACAACAACAGCTATCATGCCAGCATTGGTATGCCACCATATGAGATGTTATACGATAGGAGATGCAGAACGGTCGTTTGTTGGGGTGATATTTGTCAGAAGGAATTGGGGAGCGTCGAGGTAATCGAGGCTACGACTGAGAAGCTTGAGAAGATTAAAGCCTTTATGAAAGCAGCCAAAGATAGACAGAAGTCGTATGCTGATAAAAGACGTAGGCCGATTGAGTTCCAGGTGGGTGACCGGGTTATGTTGAAGGTCTCACCTTGGAAGGGTATCATCCGATTCAGGAAGCGGGGTAAGTTGAGCCCAAGGTATATAGGCCCTTTTCGAATCATCGCTCGAGTAGGAGAGGTGGCCTATAGACTAGAGTTATCGGATGAGTTAAGTGGAATTCACCCGACATTCCATGTATCTCATCTAAGGAAGTGCTTAGCTGATGAAGACATGATTGTCCCACTGGAAGATATCGAAGTAGACAAAAGGCTCAATTACATGGAGCAAACAGTGGCGATCATTGATAGAAAAGAGAAAAGACTGAGAAATAAAGTGGTTCCTCTTGTGCGCGTACAGTGGAAGCACAGGAAGGGATCCGAGTCAACGTGGGAGACTGAGGAAGAAATGAGACAGCACTATCCATGTTTGTTCGAAGAATAACAGGTTTCAGGGACGAACCTATTTAGGGGGGTGGACTTGTAACACCGGTTATTTATTATTTTAAAGCCGACAAAGGGAGAAAAAGGAATAAAGTCCAAAGTCGAGGGTCCAAACTCGCCAACGAAAAAAAGTTGGGTGAGTGGGAGTATATAAGGGAGAGGGCAGCCCTTACCCTCTCCCCACACACTCACAAATCAGCCAAAGAAAAGAGGAGAAGAGAGAAAGGAAGAAAAGAGGAAAAGTGTTGGTTCGGGTTGGTTCGAGTTGGTTCGAGTAGCCAAAATCGTCGAGAAGCCAGCCAAATCGAAGCCCTTGTCATTGTGCTTGTTTGTGTGAGTTCTAGGACCCCTCTTTTATTTGTTTTCAAACAATTTTAGGGCTGGAAAACATCTGAAATCAGGTTTTTCGTGTGGGTGTATGTTGACCCGTTTGTGTATGTGTATGTGTGTGTGTGATGTGTTTGAGTCTTGATTGTGAGCTTGTGTGTGCTTGAATGGTGTTATGGTATGCATCCTTAAGGTTTAGGATGGTCAATTTGGGCACAAAATGGATTTAGATGGGGTTGGAGGCTGAAAACCCTTGGCTGCAATCGGGATGAACTGCATTCTGCATCATCTAGGGCTAGAAGACCGACTAGAGGCCGAATGGAGGCCATGCGGCCAAATAGGGTGCGATTGGGGTCCATTCGCACGATTGGGGACCATTCGCATGATTGAAGGTCCATTCGCACGATTGAAAGGCCAGTTGCATGGAGGACATGCGACTGAAGGTCCAGTCGCATAAGTGCTCATCCGCATTAATCCCATTCGCATGAGGTTCATCCACATTGTTCATTCGCATGAGTGCCCATCCGCATTAGTTCATTTGCATAGTGTTCAGTCGCATGGAGGCCACGCGACTGAAGGGTGTCCATACGCCTGAATAGGGCTGTTGCACCCAAGGAAAGTATAGTTTGACTTCTGACTTTCGGGAGAAAGTGCATATGTAAGTGTTGACATAAAGGTTCCTGTAAGAGCATGTAAGATGATTGTTGTGGCCTTAGAGAGCATGTAGGGCATGATGATGAGGTTGCATGCATATGCATATTATGTATGTATGATGTTGCTTTGTATGACGTGATGACTGTGCTTGTTATGTTCCTTATTATGATGTATGTTTATCTCTCCTGTGGCTTTACGTGTTATGATAATGAATGAATGAGTGAAGTATTATGTAAGGTAAAGTGAAAGATAACGAAAGAGGAACATGATGATGAATGCATGCATTAATGAATGAACGAAAGAGGAATACGATGATGAATGGATGCATTAATGATTGAATGAAAGAAGTCTTGCAAGCATTGGATATCAGGGTCCTTCTTTGTGATCAACCAAACGTGTAGTGCCTCTACCGCTTACCTCTAGTACTGTGGCATACGCTCAGCTGTTCATTTATTGACTTCGGCCCAGTAGCTAAATTGTTCAGGGTGTAGCATATGGTATTGGTACGAGAGATATCCGATGTGCAAGTAAAGTTATATCAAACGAATGAAAGTATGAACGAAAGAAGGACGAAGATAATAATAAAATTGTCTGTATGTACGTATGATGTATGATCACATACACTTGTAATGAAGGTTTTAATGAAACTAAAGTATGTTTATTATAAAAAAACTAGAACTCACTCAGCAACGCTGACTTTTTATATGTTTTCCAGTTGGCAGGTAGTGATTGCTGAGGATGGAACTGCGAGGCTACTCAGCTCTTTTGGGATGGCATCCAATTATAATGCTTTTGTGATGTAATGCAAACTTGTATTTTGTAACAGGATAATGTTGTATTATTTGGCAAAAGTGTTTATAATGAAATGAGATGTCATTTTGGAATGTTTCCGCTGCAATATTTTCTTAAGACAAATGTGATTATATGTTTTATGCGTGACGAAGACCATCTGTAAGCGTCCCGGAAATGGGGCTTGCAAGTTGGTATCAGAGCCAAAGTTTAAGGAAATGGGTTAATTTTCAAAATAAACCTTTACTTCAACTGAGAATGGTACGGAAAGTGAATGGGATGCCAATCTGAGTAGCTGCGTGCCATCAGGTATTTTCGTAAAGTTAACCGGTTTTATGTGCGCATGGTATGTGTTATGTGTTGTTTGAAGATTTGTTGTTGAATACAGATGATTTGGGAAGAACAACTTGCATCAGCAACGTATTCAGCTTCACATGTTAACAGACCAATGGAGGTCTGCTTCTTACATTGCCAGGTGACTAACCTTCTGCCAAAGAACTGACATCCTGCTGATGTTGACTTGTAATTTATTTTGCAACCGCCATAATCTGAGTCACTATATGCTGTAAGCTCAAAGTCATCATCATGAGGATACCACAACCCGAGTGTTGGAGTACCCTTCAGATAACAGAAAATCCGTTTAACACCTATGAGATGGTTGAATTTCGGTTTTGCCTGATATCTGGAACAAAGACACGTCGCATACATGATATTAGGACGAGACAGTGTGAGATACATAAGGGATCCAATCATTCCTTTATACATTGTAGCATCAACCAGATCACAATTTTCGTCGGGAGCCACATCGTGGTTCGTGGCAAGTGGAGTTCCAGCAGCTGAAGCATTCTCCATGTCAAACCGACTGAGGATGTTCCCTACATATTTAGTCTGATACAGGAAGATTCCTTTTTGTTTCTGATCCACCTGTAATCCTAGAAAGAACTTCATCTCCCCCATAGCACTCATCTCAAATTCTGCTTTCATTACAGATTCAAATTCTTTACATAACTCTTCGTTTTTGGAACCAAAGATTATGTCATCAACATAAATCTATACTAGCAGTAAGTCGCCATCCTTTTCTTTGATGAATAGTGTGCAGTTAATAACTCCCATGCGAAAGCTATGTTTCACCAGATGAGTTGAAAGCTTCACATACCATGGTCTTGGGGCTTGATGGAGCCTATAGAGAGCCTTATCAAGCTTGTAAACTCTGTCCCGATAATAAGGATCCTCAAATCCTTCGGGTTGACTGACATAAACTATCTCACGGATTTCACTATGAAGGAACACACTCTTGAAATCTAGTTGATAAACTTTGATCTTCATTTAAGATGCATAGGCTAGGAAGATATGGATTGCTTTCATTCTAGCCACAGGTGCAAACACTTCATTGTAATCAACTCCTTTGACTTGTCTAAAACCTTGAACGACAAGTCGAGCCTTGTTTCTGATTATGACCCCTTTGTCATCTTTCTTGCACTTCAATACCCATTTGGTGCCAATTACCTTAGCACCTTTTGGTCTTTCCACCAGTGTCCATACTCCTAGCTCCGTGAATTGAAGGAGTTCTTCTTGCATGGCACTAACCCATGCCTTATCGTTTAAGGCTTTACTTAGGCTCAAATTGAGACACAACATCGATAAGCACCGTCGTGAAGATAGCCTTTTTCCATGACCGAGGCATAATTAGCTGAGTATAGCTGATTTCGTGTCTGTACTCCCGATTGTACATCCATTATGACGTTGTCTAGAGGATGATATACATGTAGTCGAGATCCGGGAGTGGTGGGAACAACTACTTCCTGATCCAGATTTGGAATTCTCGGTTCAGTATCTGTAGTCGTTGGAGTGTGAGGTTCCAAAGTGTCAGAAGCATCAACATCTGATGCTTATGTACTTTCAGTAGCAGGAACCTGTTCCTCCTGATCATTCTCCACTTCTTCATCGTCCGAGGAGCAGTCGCTTACCTCAAGTGCTCCCCTTAACGGACTAGAATATTCACCTTGCGAAACTGATGTTGCCGAGTCTAGTGATGGTGTATTTAAGACATCGTACATCATTTTGGTCGATAACTCATCATCAGGAAGAGAGAGAGGGATGTTGAAGCACTTAAAGAATCCATCATAGTCGAAGAAGAATGCGGGTCCCTCTCTAGCAGGGCGGTGGTGTATCTCTGAACGTCAATGTTGCACCACACTTCTACTTGACCCGTTGAGTTGTTATAAACTCTCTTGTTTGGTATATTGTCTTCGAAATATTCCTTCATTAGCCTTCTCACTAAACTTCTCTAACTGAGTATTCTTCAGCAGCGTACATGGTGCGCCGAATGGTTCGAGATACTCCAGATTAGGTTTACGTTGCTGGAGAAACTCATAACATCTTTTACTATGATGTTTGACCACCAAGACTCAATTAAGGGTGTAACATGCATCGGCAACTGCCTCGTTCCAAAATTGGATGGGCAGTTTTGAGTCGGCTAGCATCGTTCTTGCTGTCTCAATCAAGCGCTTGTTCTTCCGTTCATTTGTGGAGTGTAGGCAGATGTGAACTGGTGTACGATTCCTTTCTCTTTTCATAATGCCTCCATCCACTGATTCTTGAACTCCGTGCCATTGTCTGAGCGAATCTGTCACACTTTCAGCTTATAGAGAGATTCCAATGCAGTCACCAGCTGTTTGAACGATTCAAATGTCTCTAATTTGGATTTTAGAAACATTACCCACGAGAATCTTAAGTAGTCATCAGTGACTACATAAGAGTAAAAATCACCAGCGATGCTCTTGGTGTTGACAGGACCAAACAGATCCATGTGTAGAACTCCGAGAGGCAGGTCAATGGAATTTACTTTCTTTGCCTTGTGAGACTTCTTGGTCTATTTACCTTTCTTACACGCTACACAAAAATCCAGAAGTTGAAGATTCTTGACATTTACTCCATTCACTAAATCATTCTGGATCAAATGATTCATCTTTCGTGGATATATATGTCCCATTCTCCTATGCTAAGAGATTAAGTTCCTCTCTATTGCCTTTGACAAGAAGCGTTGAACTTGATGATCGGTTGTTGAGGCTTTTGATAAATCCAAGACATATAAGTCATTATTGTTGGATTCTTTATGCCCAAGACACATAAAACATTGATGTGGTTAATACGTTATGATCCAAGTCGGGTCATACCCAATAACAAGCTTAGCAAATGCCAATTATTATTTAATTGATGATATGATCATGCAATTAAATAATTACACCAATTTAGAAAATGGATTTTCTAAATAAGTTGCATATGAGATTGAACAACTTATATGGATATTTTATTCATAGATATTGTTTGTAATGTTATTTAAGTTAGTTAAATAACATCAAATAATAAAGGAGTGTATGTAAGTTATACAATTAAAAGGTTAATTATATATAACTCAATTTATTGACTAGTTAACTAGTGGAAAATTGGGTGTTTAAGCTTTTGGGGGGAAAACCCAATTAAATGGGAATTTCGGCTGCCCTTGGCTTAATAGCCCCTTTTTTGTGTTCATTTGATGTCTTGGAAGTAGGACACACTTTACACCACACACACACTCCATCTTCTTCTCTCTCTTACATGCAAAAGGGCCATTTTCTCTCTATTGTTGAAGATATTCAAGGCTGAAAATAAGGGTTTTCAGCAGCACTTGGTGGTCGTTTTTGGTGTAAAATCCTAGCATCAAGAGGTGTTTGCATCACACTTGTGGGTATGCAAGCTTGAGAGGACCTTCTTTTGGTGCCTTGGTCGTTTTTCCTTGTCCACATCATCCTCCATATCCGTTTTTTTGCTGCTGAAAGATATTTTATGGCAGCCTCTTTATGGCTGTCCATAATATATGTTTTGTGTTTACATAGCTAGTCTTATTCACATATAAAAGGTCCTTTGTTCTTGGGTTTGTTTGTTACTTTATAATATCAATTTGAAACCGAAATTTTCAGTTTATAAACTATGTTATAAAGTTTGTTTCCTCTGCGTTTTTACAAGTTTAAATGGTTAAACTATGTTTTCCAGTTGCCAGGTAATGATTGCTGAGGATGGCACTGCGAGGCTACTCAGCTCTTTTGGGATGGCATCCAATTGTAATGCTTTTGTGATGTAATGCAAACTTGTATTTTGTAACCGGATAATGTTGTATTATTTGGCAAAAGTGTTTATAACGAAATGAGATGTCATTTTGGAATGTTTCCGCTGCAATATTTTCTTAAGACAAATGTGATTATAGGTTTTATGCGCGACGAATGACCAACTATAAGCGTCCCGGAAACGGGGCCTTACATGAGATCTGACCTTGAGTCCTTAAACATTTTAAAATCTGATTTTAGAAAGTCTGAAAATGATTATAAACTGAAGATAGAGGAGTTTGAGAAAACCATTTCAGTTCTAAAACATGAACACACAGATTTTAGGACTCAAATCAAAGATCTCATAACCAAGTTAACTGAGTGCGAGGCTGAGCTTGTGATCAGCAAAGCCAGGGCAGAAAAGAGTTTCTTGAAGAAGAGACCTTCAAGAACATGATATCCTCATCCCTGCACAACAAAGTGTGCTATAAAAACAGACAGGGACTGGGATCCAATGAGATAGCTCCTCCACACACAATCTTGTCTGTAAGATCTCCTAGGTGTGAAACTTGTGAAGATGAGCTTCCTCTCATAGATCCTATGAGTGAAAAGGATGAAGAAGAGATAGTGAAGAATTCCTTTGAGAAGAGTGAAGAGGAGGATTCCAAGAAGGGTCACTATCCTTTTGAGGAGAAAAAGAAGACTGTGATGACCAAGTCCATGAGAAAGAACTTGATCAGAAAGAGCAAAAGAAAGGCAAGGAAGGCTTAAGAGATCAAGGCTACTTTTGATTCTAAGCAGAAACAAGTTTTCATCTCTGCTGGGTTTAAAGTGGTAGGGAATGAAGACATCAACCAAAACTCTTCTGCTAAGAGTTTTGGTTCTTGTTCAACTCATCTCCGTAGCAAGAAGAAGACCGATCTGCTGTGTACCACTGCTGCACAGCCTGGACCATCAAACTCCAAGCACAGTTCTCAGCCCAAGAGGATTGTCTCAGCATCTGCAAAGATGAAGGTGGAGAAGGGATGTGACCAAAGACAGTCCTGTTCCCAGGAAAAGGCTCTTGTGAAGAAGAAGATGAACTGTGTCATGTGTGACAGCACCACTCACATTGCTAAGGATTGTCCATACAATCCTAAAGGTACTGTCCACATGACCAAAACAAAGACTTCAAAGGGTCTCAAGAAGATTCAAGCCTCGGAAGGAAAATTTGTTTCCCTCGGAAGCTCCAAATCTCAGAAGAAGGCAAGTGGAAAATTACCTTCGAAAGAGAAGTTGGTCTCGGAAGAAAAGAGTTCTTCCGAAGCACTAAAGTCTGCTGCAGTGTCTGTAGAATCTTCCGAAGGATCAGTCATCAAAACTTCCGAAGTTTCAAAAGCTTCCGAAGTTTTGAAGGTCAAGTCCAAGACTCCAAAGGTGGTGTGGAAGTCTAAGAAAGACCAAGTGACTGAGAATTCTCCATCAACTACAGCTCAAGATCCTCTTAGTACAACCATAGGATATATTACTGTTGAATTACCTTTTGTTAATGAGCCCAAGACAAGCAAGGCTTGGGTTTCCAAATGTAACTAATCATTTTCTTTATGCAGGGGTAGCTGAACACAAACTAAAATGTCTGGATCATTGATAGTGGCTTTCCAGGCACATGACAGGCAATAGGTCACTACACCAGAACTTTGAAAGGATTGATGGAGGACTAGTTGCTTTTGGAGGAGATGAAGGTGGTTACATTTCTGGAAGGGGCAAGGTCACAAATGGTAAGCTCAGCATAGAAAATGTAAACTTTGTCAAGGAGCTTGGATACAATCTTCTGAGTGTATCTCAATTTTGTGATTAGAGTCATAACATGCTCTTTACTGAGCATGAGTGCACTTTTCTTAAGCCTGGTGTGGTAATTCCTCATGAGCATATCCTGCTTAGAGCCCCTAGGGAAGGTAACATGTACAAGATGGACTTGCAAGAAACCTCTCCCTCTGGAGAAGTTTTATGCTTTCTATCTAAAGCTAATAGTGATGAGTCTTTCCTATGGCGTAAAAGAATGTGCCATGTAAACTTTAAAAACATGAACACATTGATTAAGCATGATTTGGTAACTGGAATACCAAAGAAAGAGTTTACAAGTGATGAACATTGTGTTGCATGCTTGAAAGGGAAGCAACATAAGGTATCTCACAAGCCTAAGGAAAGGAACTCCATCACTACACCTCTAAACTTGTTACATATGGATCTCTTTGGCCTTACCAGTGTAATGAGTTTAGGAAGGACCTCTTAATGTTTAGTGATCATAGATGACTTTACAATATTCACCTGGGTTTTCTTCCATAGAACTAAGGATGAGACTCTTGAGATTCTGAAGAATTTCATCTTAAAGATTGAGAATCAATTTGATCATAAGGTCAAGATCATAAGATGTGATCAAGGAACTGAATTTAAGAACCAAATCCTCTATACATTTTGTGATGAAAAGGGTATTACAAGAAAATTTAATGCTCCCAGGACTCCTCAGCAGAATGGTGTTGCTGAGAGGAGAAACAAGACATTGATTGAAGCTGCAAGAACCATGCTGTCTGACTCTAAGCTGGCCATCACCTTCTGGGCAGAGCCAGTTAACATTGCCTGCTATGTGCAGAACAGAGTTTTAGTAGTTAAGACTCATGGCAAGACTCCTTATGAACTTTGGCACAAGAGAAAACCTTTCATTGGTTTTCTCAGGTCATTTGGTTGTCCTTGCACCATCTTGAATACCAAAGATCAAATTGCCAAGTTTGCTGAGAAATCAGATGATGGATACTTTATTGGATACTCTTCTCAAGCTACGGCTTACAGAGTATACAATCTCAGAACTAGAATTGTTGAGGAGTTAGCCAATGTGACTTTCAATAAACACACACCCTGTGTTGCTAGTTCTGGTCTGGATTGGTTATTTGATCTTGATTTAGTTACCAACTGTTTTAACAAGTCTTGTGAGAATGTTTCAGGATCTGTGGAAAATTTAAATACAGGTGATCCTGATCCGAGATTTGAGCTAAGAAGACCTTAAAGTCATACATCTTCAGCTCCAATTAGAACTACTTCTGCTAATGAGGTTTCTATCAGCACTACAATGACAAACTCAGCTGATACATCTTTCCTCTACTGAGTCTTCAATACTCATGGAGTCTGCTATCAGGGATGCCCCCAGACCAGACACTCAGAATGATGAGTTAAGAGCAGTCAGGATAATTACTTGCAGACAAGGAACTATGACATACACAGTGTCATCTCTCTCCCGTTAGAAGAGCTGAATGAATTGGTTGATCTGGAAAGGTCAACGGAGAAGAAGGGGGTAGAAGATGCAGCGCTTCTAGTACAAGTCAAAGAAGAGAGAAGGAGAAAAAGACTGTACAAGGATATGCCTACCCTCTCCCTAGTTCAGGAAAGTCCTACACAAGAAGATGTGGTTCAATAAGAACCTCAGGTAGACAAAGAATAAGAAAGGATCAAGATGATCAACTACCTGAGTGCCACAGGTTTCTATCATGCAGATGCACTTCTTCCCTTGTCCTATGACTATGTTGAGTTTGAGTACTTAAAACAGCTTGAACTTGAGATAATCAAGGACAGAAAGAAAACTAAGAAGAAACTAAGGGAAGAAGCTGCAAAATCAAGAGCTATCATCCAAAAAAGCATGAAAAAGTCTGCTGATAGGCAGAGGATGATGAGCTTCTTGAAGCTATATGGATTCTCCAGAAGGAGACTTGGCCCCATGTCTCTATCCACTATGGATGAGCATATTAGGGTGATCAAGCAGAAAATCAAAAGTGGAGAGCTAATTGACTTACACTCCACTCCAAGTCAAGCCCCACCTGAAGTGGAGGTTAAGATTGAACAACCAGAGACAACACAACCTGGACCTCCTGCTGAAACTCAGCAAGCTTCATCTTATAATCCATAGCAGGTCAACCTCCCACTCCTTCTAAGCCTGAGAGAGAGGAAGCCTCAATTGAGAAAGATAGTGAAGATCAATCTGGTGCTGCAGGCCAGTCTTCTCAGTTAAACCCTGTTACGAGAAAGAAGAGGATGGCTTCTAAACGAAATCCAAAGAAGAAGAAGACTGCACCCTCTTCTAAACCCCAGGATGAGTCAGGACATCTTAAGGTTATGCAGCCAGAGGATGCTACATCAACTCCAATTCAAACAGCTCCTCTAGCATCAGGAAGACCTATCTTGTCTTGGACATACACCACAAATCCAGAAAGATGGCATGTCATTAGAGATCAAGGCACTAAAGACATGGCAAGATATGTTTCAGTTGCCTCTGCATGACCTCTTTGATATGAGAAGACACTTTGACAATCTGAAGGATCCTGATCATCTTATGAAGAAAGGATTGGTGATCATCCTAATGAGGACTGTTGACATCTGAAGTCTACTAAGTGTTTTGGTAGCATCAGCCTAGGAGGAGTTTGTAGAGATTAATGAAGAGGCTGATGCAACCTAAACATCCAATGTCTTTCCTGCATGCTGCACAAGTGTATTGAAGACGAATGCTTAGGAAGTTTTACACATGCAACAGAAAATACTCTAAGTGTAAAATCTTCCGAAGCCAAGACCAATATCTTCCGAAGCCAAATATGAAGTCTTCCGAAGCCTCAAAGACAAAGTCTTCCGAAGCTTCAACTCATGAAGACAGATTTCTTCCGAAGACTTTTAATACATACTTTATCTGATGTAATTTTCTATAAAGCTGGACACCTTTCCACTGCACCTCTGTAAGGTCACCAACTTACATGAATTGATGAAAAGGTCCATGCTTTTGGTAATTGTACATTGAGGTCTTGAGTCTGTAACTTTCTACAACATGTACTTTATCCTTTTTGTAATAGATAAGGATGTGAGCTATGGCATGTCATAGTCACAAGTCAAAATGCAATCTACCTTTTGACTCTATAATTGATTTTGTTTTGTGTCTAGTCAATTGTATCCAGCTAGCTTTCAAAGTATAGCCGGCTGTAGGATGTAGTATAAGTATCTCATGTTCTTATATCTTTCCATTATGCTTTGTAACACTTGTAATAGAACATAGAGAAAGCAATATACTGCATTCTTGAAAACCATATACTTGTGTTCTTTGTGTTCTGTCTTTTACATTACTTGTGTTCTTAGTGTCTTACCTTGGTTAATCCAGTTTACTGTTTTATTAAGTTTTAGTTAATCTCCTCTTTGTGTTATTATGTTGTAAATTTACTCCTTTCAACGGTCCTGCAATCATCATCATTGCTCATCTTTGGATCCTTTCAGCCTGAGCATGATCTTCTTATTCTTTCTCTCTAGCTCCTCTATCCTCTGAACATAATGTGCATTCTGTTCCTGTACATGTGTAATCTGCTGAGCTTGAGCAGCATTAAGCTCCATAAGCTGGTTTAGCTGTGTAGCTCTTTGCTCATCGGTAGCTAGCAACTTTAGCACCATCCGGTTTAGGTTGGCTAGCTGTTCCTCTACCCCGATAGAGGGTAGAGTGGGTCCATGGCTCATTGGGACTTGTGTAGAAGTTTCGGCTCGTTGGGTGGTGGTAGTGGTGGTGGATGTGGTTAATATGGGTGGTGGAATAGGAGTGGATGGTGAAGGGGTGGATGTGGTAGTGGTGGTAGGCGGTGTGATAGTGGTGGTAAGGGGTGTGGTAGTGGTGATAGGGGGTGTAGTAGTGGTGATAGGGGGTGTGGTAGTGGTGGTGGTAGCTATGGTGGATTTGGTGGTGATCAATGTAATCCTTCTCCTCTTACTCTTCATGCCATGGGGCTGAGCCATCCTCTTCTTCCTCGAGCCCTTAGAACAGGATGCTCCTCCTGGAATGATGGCATGGGCAAGGATGTATGATGGATCAGTAGTAGCACTAGCAGCAACCCTGGACTCACCCTGGCGTCCACCAATCGCCACAATCCCTCTCTCATTGGCAATAACCTTACTGCCCACTGTCCTCACCAATGGCTCCTCATCCGACTCTTCCTTCTCATCTATCTTAAAGTCAGGGTGGATTGGAGCCTGCTTGGATCCACCGGGAGCCTCACCGCCTTGACCCTCACTATGGTCATCATCGTCATCATCGGTGGGAAAAAAATAGGCTCAGTATCGGAATCACTGTCATCATGACACCACTTCTTACGAGTGGGCGCCATGTAGTCCTCCCGGGCTAGATGCCCAAACAATCTCCTCACCGGGGGCTTCACCTTCTTGCCCTGGTACACCTTCACCTCCCAAGGTTGGTGTCATCCATCATTTGATGTCTTATTTTAAATGGCAATTTGCCTCCCATCATTTGAGGTCTTATTTTAAATGGCAGAACAAATAGAGGAAAAAACAATTTTGAACCATTTTAATAAAGATTCAAAGATGTTACGCTCTTAAATAATAAATGTACAAACCACACGAATGAAAGTGATTTAAAAAGGATAAGGAAATTTTTTATGAACCACATGCCCTTGGTCCAAAATTCCGTTTTGCTACTAAAAGATGCAGATGGACCCTCCCCACCCTCGTGTTCTTCCCTGAGAGGGATTCTAGACATTGTTCTTAGGGGACTCCACTTCAACATTATCTTGGGCTTACCAGTGATGGAGTCAACTTCAGACCATCTGATATACCTCGTAGGTTGTTGAGGTTTGAAGTTGACCCACCTAGTGTGGTACTCTTTCTTTAGGGCAGCCTCAAACCAGCCTGACATCTTCCTTGGGTCAGCATATAATAACTTCAATTTAACCAGTTGGTTGAGCTCAAAACCAGGTAGACTCTTTAGATCATGTGGAAATCTAAAGTACTCTATGCCCTTTTCCCTCTTTATTGCATAAACATTTAGATCCTCGAAATGTGCCCACGCAATAATCCTGCCTGACACCTTATGATGTTTCTTCACTCTGTAGAGTTTGGTGTAGACATTCTGTTTAGGAGCTGCAAGTTGGGCTTGGATTTCTTCGAAACAAGCAGCCCATTCTGCCTTTCTGATATCAACATCGTCGTTTGAGGCTTGTGCTTTTCCTTTAATCTTCTCAGACTCCTGCTCCATCTGATCCAATACCTCAAATGTATCATTGACTAGGGATTCACCCAGATTGGGGACCATATTTCCCTCATTGTCAGCGTACTGAGGATAGTGCTCTGTTATGATGTCTTCTATCTCTACCTCATGAATGTCATTTAGCTCTTCTTCACTGGTAGACTCAAAAGTTGGAGCATCCTTAATGATCTCATCTGGGTTCAGCTTGAACATTTCAGCTAGTTGCTTATTTGAAAGATCATGAATTATTTCCCCTTCTTCAGGGGTATAACTTACAGATCTCCTGACGATCCATTGCAGATCAAGAATCATAGTCAATTGAGTCTTGATCTGTTGAAGGGGAGCAACATCAAATTCGTCCCTTTGAAAGTTTGGATCTGCTTATTGTAAACATGTAACACATCAAACATTAGTTAATAATCAAGACAGAAATACATTAATCTTAATATAAACATCAAATACATAAGTTTAATACATGATTCAAGTACAAAAGCTATCAAATACATAATCATCTAATCATTACTTTTATCTTGAATCGTGGATCATCACTTGGGGTGGCAAAAGAGGAAGCTCGTTGGTCTTGATTTCTCTTTGATCTTCTTTCTTGACCCTGAGCTGAGGCAGATACAGGTGCATCTCCTCCTTCATCATCATCATCATCATCATCCTTCTGCCTGTACTCAGTCTTCTCTTCCTCATCCCCTTCATCATCATCACTCTTTTCATCTTCATCATCATCACTCTCTTCATCTTCATCATCATCACTCTCTTCATCTTCATCCTCATCATCATCCTCACCCTCATCACCATCTCCTTCCTTTATCTTCAGAGGCCCATCTTTAGTTCCTTTGAGCTTGAGCATAATAGACTTTTTAGCATCCTCCAACTCCTCAATCTTCTTTGCTGATATGACTCTATGCTCTTGGAGTTGGGCAATCTCTTCGCTCTGAGTAGCCATTTGCTGTGCCTGCTACTCAATCAGCTGAGCCTGCTGAGAGATCTGTTGGGACTGTGCAGCTGTGAGATCTGCCAGCTGACAAATCTACGCAGTATTCTCGTCATTGGCTGCTAACATGTGCATCACCATACGGTTCAGCACTGATAGCTGTTCCTCTACCCCAATGGGAGGTAGAGGTGATCCATATAGGAGGGTGGGATGTGAAGATGGCCTGACTTGGTGGCTAGTGGTAGTAGTGGTGGCAGTGGTGAAGATTGGGTTAGGTCTAGATGATAGTGGTGGTGATGTAGGTGTGAATGATATGGTGGTGGATGGGATATATGTAGTGGTGGGTGGTGTGGTGACAGTGGTAGGGGGTGTGGGAATGGTAGTGGTTGCTGTGGAGGTGGTCGTGGTGACAGTGGTAGAGGGTGTGGGAATGGTAGTGTTGCTGTGGAGGTGGTCGTGGTGACAGTGGTAGAGGGTGTGGGATGGTAGTGGTTGCTGTGGAGGTGGTCGTGGTGGTGGCTGTGGCTGTAGAGGTGGTTATGGTAGTGGCTGAGGTGGTGATGTAGGTGTGTCTGCGCTTCTTTTTCTTCATGCCATGGGGCTGAGCCATCCTTTTCTTCCTCGATCCTGTTGAGGAGGATGCTCCCCCTAGAACACGGCTGGACGGCTCTGGAGCATAGGTCGGGTCAGCGGCAGTCTCTCCCGATCCACTAGGGCGTTCACCAACCGCCCGGAGTCCATGTTCTGTGGGAACGACTTTGCTTCCCACAGTCCTAGTCAGTGGCTCCTCATCTGTCTCCTCATCATCCTCACCAGGTATAAAATCCAGGTGAAACCCATCCGAATCTACTATATCTCCAGTGGGGCAGATACTGGAGGTGTACCATCAGTCGTTGTGCCCCTCGGTGGAATGGGCATGGTATCCCAGCATCCCCGCTGTCATCATCATCAGAGTCATCGGAGGGTAGAGCAATCTGCTCAACATCAGAATCACTATCCTCGTGACGCCACCTCCTCCGAGCTGGCACCACATAGTCCTCATGGGCCAAATGCCCGAACAGTCTCCTAAGAGAGGGTTTCACCTGCTTCCCCCTGTACACCTTCATCCGCCTAAGGTGGTATCATCCATCACCTCAAGCACTACTGCATCTTCCTTCTCCTTCGGCAGGGAAGGGAGCTTCTGGTCTATAATCATCTGCAAGAATCGGGGGTACATGCAGAAGCCCTCCTTCCCTTTCCCCTCAATGTTCTCCAATAAGTAGGATAAAATCATCCTGGAGAAGCTGAACGGATGGTTCAGCACCAACGCTACATAGGCGTTCTGGATCTGATCCGACAACTCATCAAATCCTCCCTTCCTGGACGCTATGCACTTCAGCAGTACGTGAGCAAGGTACTTGAAATGGGGACATAGGTTGCTCTTGTTGAGCACCCCTGCATTGATGTCCCCAGAGTACTTAGCTCGAAGAAAACATCCTCTAACAGTAAGGGGGTGTAGTCTAGTAGGACAGTCAGCATCTTCCCCCAACTACAGCACAATCCTGAGATCTTCCTCTGTGATCTCAATCGCCTCTCCAAAGATAGTACTCTTGATATAGTGAGGCTCAGAAGATCGGTCAACTACTGCACCTTCCCAGAAGGCCTGCTGTATAGAACGATATGGAGTACATGGAGCAGATATAGCATGTGCAATTCTCGATCTCCTTCAAAAGGTGAGAATGCCAGAAAAGTCTAAAGCATTTCTGGATGTCAGATCTAGATGAGCACATATGTTGTGCTTCGTACTCATTGTCCATCGACTTGCCATCTGTTACACAATGAAGGTAAACATTAGTATCCATTTGCTAAGAATGTCTTGAATCACTTGGACTTGAAAACCTTCTTTTCTTTCATGCGAATAAGGTTGTGCGACTGAGATCAAGTCGTGCGCATAAGCAGTGCGACTGAACTCCAGTCGTGCGAATTAACTCATACGTACGACTGAGTGTGCTACTAGACTCATGCGTATGTAAACTCATGCGGTTACACCAGTCGTGAGACTGAACTCATACGCATGGTTCAGTCGTGCGGTTTAGCTAGTCGCAAACATCAGTCGTGCGACTAAGGTTCATCAACCTGTCCGTTCGCATGTTGTTCTGACTGTTCAATTCAAATTCAATTTTTTTACCAATTTTGAATTTTAGACTTCATGCTCTGGTTCATTAGACTCGCAATCCATTAGTTTAATAACATCTTTATTTTATCTGTTTACGTCGTTTAGTTAGGTTATTTGAACACAAATGTTACGGTTTTTCTAAGGAGTCCGATTGTCCAGATTATGTATCAATTTGAATGATATAACAATGGTTCTGCACCGCAAATTACCTGTAAAATCAGTGCAAATGGTCAGTACTCGAGAATCAAGAGTTTACGGTGATCAAACGAAATTTGGGCAGAGTAACGTTAGTCGTGCGAATTAGGGCAAATTTTGGAGTGGTGAGTCTCTGCGACCGATTCACCCTCTATTTATACTTAGCCTAAATTCAATCATACGACTGGGCTAATATGCACATTTCATTCGGCGAATGGGCCTCAGTCGTGCGATTGGTTCAGTTGGCCCCCTTCAGTGTCCGACTGGAGTACAGTCGTGCGACTTACTCATTTGTTCGCTCTGAAACATCCGACTGGTTCATTCGTATGGGCCATTCGGTTGGATGGTCCATACTCATGGTCCATTCGTACGAATGGGTCATACTTATGAATTTTCTGCATTTCTTACCATTTGCCATTTAAACCTTCTTTAATCTTTAGAATTAACATTATGCACATTTGATCATCTCAGACATGATCCTTTTATCTTGAAAACACTTTTGATCACCTCAGACGTGATCATTTTAAACCCTTTGTCACCTCAAACGTGACCTATTTATCTTTTGAAAACACATGTGGTCACCTCAGACATGACCCTTTTAGGTGAATTAAACCCTTACTGAATTCCAGGATGTAGTCCGACTACACATAAACTGAAATGACTCAATAAATAGAAAATTAAACTAAAGTACAAAAATTAAACTTGTTTTAACTTTTTGTGAGAGGTAGATCCTAAGATAGAAATCTACTCGATTCGTTTCTGGAATAGGCAGCTTCTATTTACTTTGACCATACCTGGACCAAATCAATTTTCGAATCATACAGGCAAGTCAAATCATTTGGGACTTGTTATCAAAACCATTGATGCTCACTTGTCGGTTTTCATCTAGAGTCGTTAGCAAATTTAGGAAATCATACTGGTACTATTAGATTCCCACGTTGATTTGGACTTTCAAGAATTTGTATCCACTATGATTGTCAGTATATTTGTCCTCTTAAATCCATACACAGACTTTTTACATAGATTGGTGATAGTTTAAGGTTTATTATTTCAACCAACATTTGTGGATCCCACGCTTATATGATAATCAACATTCCTCAGGAGCTTTTGAGCGGTCTACGAGCATTTTGACAAGAAGAGACTATTCTTAGAGCTTTCAAAGAGAAGCCAATCCTCAGGTCAGTGCCATCGCACAGCAGAGAGGCGGCAAACAACAATGAATTCTAGAATATCTAGGTTATGCTTATCCTCAGGTCAGTGCCATCGCACAGCAGAGAGGCACACAACCTATCTTCTTGTTAGAGCATCGTTAATTTCTTTAGCACATAATGCACCGACAACATAAGTTATTAGCTTGATAGCATTTGTTTTTTTCGTGCTTTGCTCTATTTATGGTCATCCGCACACATTTGTGGCGTTTACATGCTCGTTACCCCTTATTGGAATATTGTTGATTGTGTTAACCAGTGATAAGACGGGAGCCCACAGTCAGTTGATCAACTTAATTTGATCTTGAGATCACTAGTCAGGTCTAATCATCTATTGTGTTGAATCTACCGACATATCATCTGTGGTCTAGCAACCTCTAGGTCTACTTTCATTGTGTTACCTTAGTAGATACCAGTTTTTCTATCATATTTCCTTTTATATTGCTCAGACTACACAGACTTAGACTTTGAATTTTGCATCTTTTCTAAATTAAATATTAAAGTCCCTCTTGATTTGTTTCTGTGTACTATCATTTTCCAAAGTATTTGAATCGGTATCACAAATACGATCTACCTTCTGTCAGCTAGCCTCTCCTTCTCCGTTTTTTTTACTGTTACTGGCTGACCTATTCTCCCCCTAAAATTCTAAAATCATAACCGATTTACATATTTTTGGATTTTAATGGACAGCTAAATAACATGAATTTAATTTAAAACAAAATAGAGTTAAATAAAGAAAATAAAAGGAAAATAGACTAAACTGTATCGGACTACACATGATCATCATCAGGAATAACATCACTTTTCTTTTTAACGCCGTTGACCTCTAATGGATATTGAAAACGTGGTTTGTCAAAAGATTTTGTATAGAGGTCAGCGCATTGAAAATCTGTATTTATTTTTACCACATCGATTAAATTCTTTTCAAAGCAGTCCCGTATAAAATGATATTTTATACCGATGTGTTTGGTCTTAGGATGTTGTACTGGATTTTTAGTTACTACAATTGCAGCCGAGTTATCAACATAAATAGGAGTAGAAGAGAAATTTAAATCGTAGTCCTGCATTTGCTGTTGAATCCAAATGATTTGAGAACAGCAACTTGCAGCTGCAACATATTCGGCTTCACAGGTTGACAACGCAACCGAGGTCTGCTTCTTACACTGCCAGGTCACTAAGCTCCTCCCAAATAATTGACACCCTGGTGATGTAGATTTGTAATTCATCTTGCAGCCCCCGTAATCCGAGTCACTATACGCCGTGAGCTCAAAGTCATCATCATGAGGATACCACAACCCAAGTGTGGGTGTGCCCTTCAGATAACGAAATATTCGCTTGACCCCGATCAGATGGTTAACCTTTGGCTTAGCCTGATATCTTGAACATAGACATGTAGCATACATGATATCAGGTCTAGAGGCAGTAACGTACATGAGAGATCCAATCATTCCTCGGTACATTGTTGCATCTACCAGATCTCCATTTTCATCAGGTGCTATATCATGGTTTGTGGCAAGTGGAGTACCAGCTGTAGAAGCATTCTCCATGTCAAACCGACTGAGAATGTCTTCCACATACTTGGTCTGATGTAGAAAAATCCCTTTGGGTGTCTGATCCACCTATAACCCGAGAAAGAATTTCATTTCCCCCATGGCACTCATCTCAAACTCCGCCTTCATTACTGCTTCATATTCTTTGCATAACTCTTCATTCTTTGAACCGAAGATTATGTCATCGACATAGATCTGTACTAGCAGTTCTTGACGGAAGTATGAACAACCAAAACCAAAAGTCAAATCAATAACACGAACTATCAAATATTGGTTTCATTGATAAAACCCTAACGATTACAAGCTCGTTACAACATAAGAATCAAGACTCTTGGCAAGGGGAAGATCGAGCATGATCTCCCCTCTCATCTAGCAGCCCTAGGCTTCGGGCAGACTTCCTCTCAATCCTTTTCTTTGATAAACAGTGTGCAGTCAATGACTCCCCTGCGAAATCCGTGTTTGAAAAGATGAGTCGAGAGTTTCTCATACCAGGCCATTGGAGCTTGATGTAGTCCGTATAAGGCCTTGTCAATTTTGTAAACTCTGTCCTGATGATAAGGATCTTCAAATCCCTCGGGTTGACTGACATAAACTGTCTCTCGAATTTCACCATGAAGGAATGCACTCTTCACATCTAATTGATAGACTTTGATCTTCATATACGATGCATAGGCAAGGAAGATGCGGATGGCTTCCATCCTTGCCACGGGTGCAAACACTTCATTATAATCAATCCCCTCGACTTGTCGAAATCACTGAACTACCAGTCGAGCTTTGTTCCTAATAATGACACCTTGGTCATCCTTTTTGCATTTCAAGACCCATTTGGTGCCAATGACCTTAGCACCTTTAGGTCTATCTACCAGTGTCCATACACCTAACTTCTTGAATTGAAGAAGTTCCTCTTGCATGGCACTCACCCATGCCTCATCATTAGTGCTTCACTAATATATTTTGGCTCAACATGCGAGACAAAACACTGATAAGCACTATCATGAATGTATCCTTTATCCATTACCGAGGCATAATCAGCTGAGTACAGCTGATTTCTGGTCTGCACTCCTGATCTGACATCCCCAATGACATTGTCTAGGGGATGATAGATTTTTAGACGTGATCCTGGAGTGGTAGGAACAACTACCTCAGAGCCAAGATTATGAACATTTGGTTCTGCATCTGAGGTAGAAGGAGTTTGAGGTTCCAAAGTCGAAGAGGCATCACTGTTAGATGTTTGTGGACTTGTAGGGATTAGAACCTGCCTGTCCTGATTGTTCTGGTCAATCTCTTCAGCTTCATCTTCTAAGGAGGAGTCACTGTCTTCTAGTGCTCCCCCTGAGTGATGAGATGATTCTCCCTGTGAGCTCGATGATGTTGAATTGAGATATGGTGTATTCAAGATATCATACATCATTTGTGTAGCTAACTTGTCATCAGAAGGAGATATAGGGATATTGAAGGACTTGAAGAATCCATCATAGTCGAAAAAATAAGCGGGTCCTTTTCCAGTAGGTGGTGTGGTATATCTCTGAACATCAACATTACACCACACTTCTACTAAACCATTGAGTTGTTGTAAACTCTCTTGTTTGGTATGTTGTATCCTAGGAAGATCCCTTCAGTAGCATTCTCACTGAATTTCCCTTCTTGAGTCTTCTTCAGAAGTGTGCACGGCGCCCCAAATGGTTCGAGATACTCCAGATTAGGTTTACATCGTTGTAGTAACTCGTAACAGGTCTTGCCTTGGTGCTTGATACCAGAACTCGATTTAATGTATAACATGCATTTGCCACTACCTCGTTCCAGAATTGGATAGGCAGTTTCGAGTCTGCTAGCATTGTCCGTGCTGTCTCTATCAAGCTTCTATTCTTCCTTTCAGTAACACCATTCATCTAAGACGTGTAGGGCGAAGTGAACTGGTGCACAATTCTCTTTTCTTTGCAATAAGCCTCCATCCACTGATTCTTGAATTCAGGTCCGTTGTTTGAGCGTACCTGTCTCACCTTCAGCTTGTAGAGAGATTCCAGTGTGGTTACTAATTCCTTGAATGACTCAAATGTTTCTGACTTGGACTTCAGAAACATTACCCAAGAGAATCTTGAGTAGTCATCAGTAACCACATAACAGTACAAGTCACCAACAATGCTCTTTGTACTGACCGGACCAAACAGAGTCATGTGAAGAAGTTCAAGAGGAAGCTCGATAGAATGAACTTTCTTTTCCTTATGAGTCTTCTTCGTCTGTTTGCCTTTCTTGCATGCTACACAGAAATCAGGAAGTTGGAAATTTTTGACGTTAACACCTCTCACTAGATCCTTCTGAATCAAGTGATTCATCTTCCGTTGATTTATGTGTCCCATTCTCCTATGCTAGGAAATGGAGTCCTTCTCAGTAGCTTTTGATAAGAAGCATTGAACTTCATGATCCATTGTAGAAGCCATTGAGAGATCCAAAACATAAAGGTCTTTATATCTTGAAGCAGTCATCAAAACTTGGTCCTCCAGAAGCACATAGTCTTTCTTTAGGATGTAACACTTCTTGTTGTCGAATATGACTTTAAATCCTTTGTCACATATTTGAAAACAGAAAGTAATTTGAAGTTATTGAACGTAGTTCACTTTATCAAACTTAACTTTCTGATTTCCAACCTCACCTTGGGCTATGATGTAACCTCCTTTGTTCCCAGCAAACGAAACATGCCCTCCTTTAATCTGTCTAACATTTGATAAGAGAGTGATGTTCCCTGTCATGTGCCTGGATGCTCCGCTATCAACAATCCACGTGTTAGTCTCAGAACTGTAGCGAACACCCTACACAGTCAGTGAAAACATTAGTTCATGTTAGGAACCCAAGCCTTAACTGGCTTGGGTTTCCCTGAGACATCACATATCACGAACTCAACCCACTCACCCTTTGAGGTTAAGGATTGATCGAATTTGGTATGTCCTTATTTTCAGGCACTGAGAAGGTTTTTTATTTCCATAAACCAGATTTGTGTAAGGCTTGTTTCTGATAAACAGATGACTGGTTGATGGATTGAACTTTGGGTTCATTTGCTCTTTTTGGAGGCATCACAGAGTTCCTTTTAGAAGAGCTAGATGTTGAGGTAGAAAGTTCAACTTTCGTCCTCGGTGTCTGGTAATAAGGACAGTGAGATGCTATGTGACCATACTCTCCACAGTTATAGCAGGATTAGCTTTTATTTACTTTATGGTTTCTATGTTTTGGTGGAGATGTATATGTCACACTGTTGACCTTATTCTTTTTGGACTGAGACACTTCTTGGTTAGAGATATGAATTGGTTTCACAAACTTAATTGCTTTTCCTGGTTTTACATCTTTGATCTCTTGTTTACCTGGACTGTGACATGATGCACGTGATTGATTAGGTTTTATGGTCCTTTTAGGTTCTGGTTTGACTTTGTTTGACCCTGACTTTAATTTTATCCTTTCAAAATCTTTTTCCAGGTTTACACAAGGCATCTTTCCTATTTCCTTTGAAATGGCCTCCTTCTTTTTAGAGTCAGACTCAAATGATTGACTTATGGAATCTGGATCACTAACTAAAGGAGTGGACACCACGTGATCCTTGATGGAGTTATTATTAATTGGTTTACATTTGGTGTTCATCAAGGTCTCAGGTGGTGGTGGAACCACTTTGTATCCCAGTCCTTCTGTTTCTTAGTGTCCTCTAGAGAGTTCAGATAGTACCTAATGTCATTTGCTTGATTAAAAGTAACTACTTCGGTTTCCCTAAGATGTTTATTCAATAGGTCTATCTTTTCTTTGTAACTGTGCTCGTTTTGTTTCAAGACTCTATTAGCTTCTGTGCACAGTTCCAGGTCCTTTACTAAGCTATTATTATGATCTAATAACCTAGCAAATTTTGAATCGATGCTTTCTCTAAATTTATTACATTCTAAGCAAGCATGATTATTAAACAGTTTGTCAGTGGTACTTACATGGGATGTAGAAGAAGAATCAGCCATGAGAACAGAGTTTGTTGATTTTAGTTCTTTTGATTCTGACGTTGAAGTAAACTTTTCTTCCTCAGGCATTTGGTTGACAACATTAGCAGTGTCTTCAGAATTTGACATCGTGATCTCTACTGCTATATCTCCTTCACTTGCAGAATCGTTATCAGTGTCTTCCACACTAGCTATATTGGACTCTCCTGGTGAGACGAACCGGAAGCTCCAGTCCTGTCCCTCATCCTCATTTGCAGTCAAAGCTTTGGGGTCCTTGTTTGATGAAGTAGAACTGCTAGATGTGGACTTGTCCTGACGATTGAAGGACGAGAATGGATTCCCGTTTCCAGTCTTCTTAGGCTTCACACATTCTCTTTTGAAGTGCCCCTTTTCACCACAGTTGAAGCAGGTCACCTTGCTCTTGTCAAAGCCAAAAGTAGTGTCCTTAGTAGCAACCAAGTTTTGTCCGGTCTTCTTCACGAACTTCTTTGCTCTTCGTACAGCACTTGCTAAGGCCCACATAATATCCATCCCTTCCAGTTCAATCTCATCAACCTGCTCATATTCCTCATCTGCCAGATGGTAGTTTCCAATTTTCCCAGCAACAGGTCCATCATAGGATTGGACCACTGCTGCCAAGAGATCCATGTGCTCTCGAGCTACTTCTACTGTCACGTTACCGAGATACTCAGTCTTCAGTCATGTAGCATTTGCTTCAGATCCAATATATTGGGTACTAGAAGACCCTAACGTATTTGTACTTGAAGGAGAGACTTGTGAAGGACCAGATGAGTTTGACACAAAGGCGGTTTGAAAAGGTGCTCCAAACGTCTTAACTTGAGGAGTGGCATTGTACAAAGCTGGATTCTGAGTATACGAAGACTTCTGAGCTCAATACTTCATCCTTAGTGCTTCATCTTGCAGCTTTAGTATGAAATCATTGATGTCCAACTTTGATAGCAATCCATTCTGTCTCAGATTTGAAACAAAAGAAGCCCAACTTTCTGGCAACCCGTCTGCAAAATTTGACACTTTATCTTCCATGGTAGTTGTGACACCATGTGTGTGCAGCTCGCTCATCAAATGGTAGAATCTATCAATGACATCGTCTAAACTCTCATTTCCCATCGATGAAAAGTTGTCAAATTCTTTCTTCAACTCCTTAGCTTTAATGGCCATCAACGAAGCATTCCCATCATATCTTTTCTCCAGCTCATCCCATAACTTCTTGGCTTGCTTATTCTCTGAGAATTGGTGAAAAATATCCTTAGGGATACACTGTGTTAGCAATGCATATATTCTCTTTTCAGCATTATATTTAACTTTCTGTGCATCAGTCATTCCTCCTAGAGTAAGTTTCACCCCATCGGCTCCCACCGGCATACTATATCCCGTCTCAATAGCTCCCCACATATTTGGATCCACTCCATTGAGGTAGATCTCAAAACGTTGTTTCCAGTGGGGAAACTCATCTAATGTTATAAGCTTCGGGGGTTTATTAGGGTTTCCCACCTCACTCTCCAGTAGCAGTAAGTTCTGAATCCGTGAGTCCTTCCCAGCTGTAAACGCTGACAACTGATCCTCCATCTCGATTAACTTTAAGTCTCTTAATAATTTGTTAACTGGTGCGAATGGAGCGATGCGAATGGGCTACCCGTGTGAATGAAACTATGCGACTGGTTCAATCGTGCGAGTGAAACTGATGCGTATGAACAATGCGACCGGTAGACTTAGTCGTACGAATGAAGATACGACTGAGTCCAATCGTACGTCTGGGGATGCAAATAAAGTCCAGTCGTGCGATTGGGTCAATCGTGCGACTGAAGCTACTGTTTTTCAAAAATTTCTAGCTTTAATGTGTTTTGTCCGTAAAAACCCGAATTTTCACCAATCCTAATCGCCTTATACCGTAGAAACCAAAACTTGATGAGCAGGGGACGTCCAAGACAACTTTTGACACAAAAAGATTGCGCTTTTAGTGAAAAACACACCCTTTGTATCAAAATTGATTGAATCACACGTAATCAAGAGCCAAAGCTCTGATACCACTTGTTAGGATCTTGTATTTAAATGAAATACAAACTGATTAACGTGTAAACCAAACCAAATAGTGCGAAATCCTATTTGATTGACGATCCAATCAGTGAGAACGCATGTAGAAACAACAAGGAATTGAATCTAACGTTAAGAATCGATTAAGAATCGATCTGTAGCGTTCTATGAACTTGGAGTACGAACTTCAAGGCTTCTCGACGACTAGGGTACGTCTGGAGTCGAATAGGAATCAATGCTTACGTTTTTCCACGAATTGGGTGGTATTTATAGGTTAGTATTGCTCAATCAGACGACTGAACCATTAGCATGGTTCATTCGTGCGATTGAGCCATGTGTTTGATCCATTCGCACGGCTGAGTGTTCAGTCGTGCGCCTGAGTCAGTCGCATGAAATTGTTCAGGCGTATGGACTATTTAGGCGCATGGACACTTAGTCGCATGGCCATTCAGACGCATGACCACTGTTGGGGCGCATGGTCCAGTCGGACGCATGAGAACCTTACTTCACTAAGTTTGAGTGTATTCAATATTATAACATTATGCATAATACTTCAAACAATCACAAACCTATATAATTACGTCAATATGCGTTAATCAACTCATTAATGAAATATTAAACATTATAAACACAATCAAACATTCTGTATTTCATTAAGTACCCAATAGTTACATAAGTGTAAGGCATATTACATTCAAATCAGAATCTAGGTACATATATGTATCAACAAATACGGTTAGCTTCTGTGCATAGTTGCAAATCATTTACTAAGCTATCATTGTGGTCTAATAACCTAGCAAATTTCAAATTAATGCTTTCTCTAAATTTGCATGGTTTTCAAAGAGTTGGTCTTTTGTACTTACCTGTGAAGAATCGGTTGAATCAGCTATCAATGCAGAGTTTGACTCTCCAGATGCTGGAGATTTTGAACATATCATTTTGAGTTCTTCTTCAATCAGGTGATTGACCACATTCATAGCTTCTTCATTATCTGATGTTATTTGTTCAACTATGATTTCAACTTCACTCGTAGAGCCATTATCCAATCCCTTAACACAAGCAATGTTTGATTCACTTGGAGACACAAATCTAAAGGTTCAATCCTGTCCTTCGTCACCTTAAGCAGTCAAGGCCTTTGTCTCTTTGCTTGACGAGGTAGTTGCACTCCTGTCTTTGTCCTCACGGTTGAAGGTTGAGAATGGATTTCTGTTACCTATTTTCTTGGGCTTTACACATTCATGTTTGAAATGCCCCTTTTCACCACAATTAAAGCAGGTAACTTTGGTTTTGTTGAAACCAAAGGTTGTGTCTTTTGTGTCTACCAAATTCTGTCCTATCTTTTTCACAAACTTTTTCGCCCTTCTGGCAGCACTAGCCAAAGCCCACATTATATCCATTCTCTCTAGTTCATTTTCGTCCACCTGCTCGTAATCTTCATCTGCAAGATGGCAGTTTCTGATCTTCCATACAACTAGACCATCATAGGAATGGACAATAGCTGCTAGTAGATCCATGTGCTCCTTTGCTATTTCCATAGTGATATTACCGAGATTCTCAGTCTTCAACTTTGTAGTGTTGGTTTCAGGCACTATATATTGGGTACTGGATGACCCTGATGATTCTAGTCCTGAAGTTGTGGTTTGGGAAGGAGCTGTTGAACTAGACACAAAGGTAGTTTGAAGTGGTGCTCCTGAACTGGTTGGAGTGGGAGATAAGTTATAAAGTGAAGGATTCTTGTTGTAGGATCCTTTCTATGACCTATACTTCATCCTTAGTTCTTCCTCCCTTAATTTCAGGATGAAGTCATTTATGTCTAATTTTGCAAGTATATTGTTCTGTCTCAGATTAGACACAAACGAGTCCTATTTCTCCGGCAAACCATCAGTAAGCTTGACACTTTGTCTTCCATAGACGTTGTTACCCCACGAGTGTGCAACTCACTCATCAGATGGTAGAATCTGCCGATAATATCATCCAAGCTTTCTTTCCCTATTGAGGATAAGTTATCAAACTCCTTCTAGAGCCTTTGCCTTTAATGCCTTTAACGTTGCATTCCCATCACATCTTTTCTCCAACGCCTCCCATAACTTTTTCGCCTGTTTGTTCTCAGAGAACTGATGAATATATCTTTTGGTATCGACTGAGTCAACAGGGTATACACCTTCTTTTCAGCATTGTACTTAGCTTTTTGATTGTCAGTCATACCTCCCAAAGTTAACTTAACACCATCAGCACCTACAGGCATACTATAACCTGTCTCAATGGATTCCCAAAGGTTTGGATCAACTCCATTTAGTTAGATCTCGAACCTCTGTATCCATTGTGGGTAATCATCTAACGTTATAAGTTAGGTGGTTTATTGTGATTCCTAATTTCATTTTCCAGAAGCAGAAGGTTCTGGATGCGAGAGTCCCTTCCAGCAGTAAAAGCAGAGAACTGATCTTCCATTTCTTTAAACTTTGAACTATAACCTAGACTGGCTCACTCGTGCGAATGGACTATACGATTGGATCACTCGTGCAATTGAAATGGACGAATGGACTCAAATGACTGGAGTTGTTAAGTTGTGCGGATGAAGTATGCGATTCAAGTGTGCGAATGAATTCAATCGTGCGATTGGATTCAGTCGTATGTATGGAGGGTGCGATTGAAGACAAGCGAATGGGGTTGTTCAGTCGGACGAATGAATAAGTGACTGAGTTCAATCATGCGAATGGGGTGTTCGATTGAGTTTAGTCGTGCGATTGGGCCAATCGTGCGACTGAAGGCTGCTGTTTTTGCAAAATCGAAGGTTTTTGACACTTTGACACAAAAACATGATTTTTCAAGAACCCTAATCTGCCATATGCCTAAAAATGTAAACTTTGAGACCTGGAGACGTCGAAAACACTATTTTACTATAAAAGGTGACTCCTTTGAATAAAAAATGTGATTTTTATACCGAAACTAATCGAATCACACGCAAAATTGTAACATCTTGTATTTCTATTATTAAAAGTTAATTTTGTTAATCCTTATAAGGTTTATTTGTGCTATTTATGAAATTTGATGGGCCATTTATGTATAATTCCTTGTTTAATTTAAATTTTCTAAGTTAATTAAATAATAATAATGATAACAATTATAATAATAATAATAATAATAATAATAATAATAATATAATAATAATAATATTGATAATAATAATACTAGTAATAATAATATAATAATTATAATACTTGAATAATTAACGTGTTAGATTAAATTTAGGGGGTCTTAATGTCATTTTATAAACTTTAAATAGAGGTTTTATGCATAAAATGATAAGAAATCAAAGTTGGAGGGCTAATTGTGTAAATTTAATAAAATCTAAACCACCCGCCCCCATTACCCCGTTTTTCCGGCAACCTCGCCGGCCGGACTCCGGCCAAATCCAACGAGGCACCAAAACCACCAAAAATTGACCGTTCTTGATCTGAAATCGTTCGCAAATCATTCTTGTAACCGTTTCGAACTCGAAATGCACATTAATTTGGGTGTTAAGTCGGCTATGGGGGGCTTATGAGTTCGGTAACTGAAAGCCATTAATCTCGAACCATTGAGCTATAAAGAATCAATAATAACTCAATTAATCAATCATAGTTAACCGTTTAACAATCCCTGATCTATCTACACTCTCAATTCCACCTGAAACCCACACAAACATCTCTTTCGATTACTCTTTTCATCGCGTTTTGCTACGCACTCGAACACCACTTTCGGGACTTCAATACGTGAAAATTTTAGAGGGATTTTAATGCATATCACCATACGAAACTACCCACGAGTTTAATTTGCTTGCCATCATTGTTTTCATACTTGTTGGGTTCTGATGTAGTCGTGGTTGTTCATAGTAGTGTTCGTCATCCATCCATCTTCAAATCGGGTAATTAAACATATGTATATACTCGAAATTACATGGGGAATCAAAACCCCATGTTAATTTTGGTAATCGTTAAGAATTAATGTTCAATTTGGGGCTAACCATTCTAGGGTTCTTAAGATTTGGGGGAACTTTATTTAAACGGGTTTATAGCATTAGAAACCAATATGAACCGTGGCTGAGGCCTTGGTTCACTGGTTAAGACTCTGCATTCTCAACATGAGGTCCCGGGTTTGAATCCGGGCACCCTCAAGTATTTTTTTAAGGCTTTTTAGCCAATAAAATAACTATGGAAAATTTTTAATAAACATAAAAATAATTTTTTTAAACTTTATATATTTTTATAGACCCCAAGTAATTTTCTAAATTTTTATTTGATTTAAATAATTAAATAACTTACATAAAAACATTTTAACAAAGGTATAATTAGGATATTTCTATAAAATAGTCTATAAATGATGATGTATATCACTACAATTTTTATTAATTCAAATGTTATTGTTTAAAACTATAATTTTTACAAATGTATATAAAAAGATATTTACACTTTTTATATTTTAAACTTTGTTGATTTTTGTAAACATATTCCTTTATGACAAACTATTTAATTAGTATCACTCTTTTCTTTAAAATTAAAATGAGGTGTTTTTATCAAAACCCAAAATTCCCCTTGCAACCTTAGTTCTCGTTAAATCGTTAACCTTATTATTAACCTAAATCTTGTAAAATATATATTTAGGTGCCTTGTGACGATTCATCTTGGAACGACCTATATCATTCTTATTAATAATCTTCATAATATACTTATTGCCATGTGAGTTTCCTTGCCCCCTTTTTACTTTATTTCACACTATTTTTGGGTGAAACATGATACTTATACATCATACACTTATAAACGTTTGAGACTTGTTAAGCACTTGTAATTCATATTTTTTTCATGGTTATTTGTGTGTTGTAAGTGATTATATGAGATACATAGTTTGTTTACAATCATTAACTATTGCTAGCCTGGCGACGTCTTAGATCTTTGGGCCTGACAAGCCTATTTAGTGCTAAAGCCGAGGTATTGCCGGCTCCTGATGGCGTATATTTGTTCATCATGGGAACCATATACACTTAGCCAATCTTATATACTTGTAATCAAGTCGAGGTTTGGTTGTAACGATATGTGTTCTATAACCTTACTAACTTATAACCTATGACATGAATTGCTACTTGTAACCTTATCATATCATGTATGAAAACCTTGGAAACTCACCAACTATTTATAGTTGAGCTTTTATTTTTATTATGTTTCAGGTAACCCTCAACTTTAAACTCAACTTTTGAAGCTTGTAATAATCTAGGACTTGGACCTAGTTAATGAAATAAAAAGGCTATGTTTTGTCTTGTTATGTTTGAACTTATTTCAGGTTTGAGACTTATGTTTGTAATGCCTTTTGAAACTTATAATTTTAATATTTACATTTAAATATAGCGTTATGTGGCTGTGAACAATCTTTACCCTCATATCTCGACATTTCCGCCGTCAAGGTTGGGGTGTGACAGATTGGTATCAGAGCCCATAACTATAAGGATTTAGGTTATTAGAAATGGTGACCTAGACTATAGCTTATGCATAAATCTCATAGAATTATATTTATATTCTTGGAAACATATATATTGTTTACATGCTACATAATGCTATACCATATTTATGTGCAACTTGATGCCTTAGCATAGGTTTGTCTTGTAATTGTTTAAACTTTGTTACTTGTCTCCCTAAACTTATCTTTGACACTTTGACTCTCCCCAACAAATGAAACTTCTTAATCTTATTCTCGACGACACGTGGAATCGTATACTTATGCTTATGACTTGAATCTTTAGACTTATGTCTAATCTATGTAAATCTCATCAAGGTTTTGATTTCATGAACCTAAGAAATTTGTGTGACACATAGACACCTGTATTCTGGATTTCCTGGCAAAAGGCCCTCGGGCTAAGGCAAGCATATCGCATAAATCCTACGGGACTAGTTATGCTTACCTGGGGATTTCTGGGATGAGTGATAAACTATGGTTAACAAACACAAATTTCTAAGGCGAATGGGTCAACTTACCTTGACGTGTTAACGTTTCCAAATGGTAATGCGTTACCAAATGGAACCATTCCAAGTGCCTTACAACTCTTGCCTTATCCTTGATGAATTATAATCCTTATTATTCTCTTTCTCGTGTCTAACTCATTTTGCATATTCCAGCATGTCTCGTCATCATGGAAAGCATGGAAGTTCCGATCGTAAGCTAGCCGCCATGATTGCTCGACAAATGGCTGTTGTCATCCCGACCATGGTTGTTGAGCTCAATAGCACCTTAATGACCAACTCTAGCAACAATGGTCAAGGAGAGAATAGTGCTAACCAAGGGAACAACAACCAAACTTGCACCTTTAAGCACTTTAGCTCTTGCAAGCCCACTAGTCTTAGTGGCAAGGAAGGAGCCACTAGTCTTCTTGAGTGGTTCGAGAGCATGGAGAACACTTTTGTCAACTGTGAGCATCCCGAGGCAGTCAAAGTTCGTTATGCCACTAGCATGCTCCAACGAAGGGCTCTTACTTGGTGGAATAGCGAGAAGAGAAATCGAGGAGCCGATGCTATTCTGGCACTTACTTGGGAAGAGTTCAAGAACATCGCCATCGCGAAGTTCTGCCCAAGAAGTGAATTGAAAAAATTGGAAGAAGAATTCTGGAACTTAAAGCAAAACAATGGTGATCATTTGGCCTACTCAACTAGGCATCATGAGTTGAGTCTACTGCTGCCCCATATGGTCGACACTGTCCCCCGCAACATCGAGAAGTTCATTAAGGGTGTACCACCCCAAATTCAAGATGCTGTGGTGGGTAGCCAACCCAAAACTTTGGAAGAAGCCATCACTATCACCGCTCAACTCACCGAGAACCATATACGAGCGGGAACCATGTCTGTGAAGGGTACAAAGAAGGTGGAAAAGACGGCTACCAAGGCCGTTCAGGAGACTAAAGCTGAACCGTCTCACAAAAACATAACAACAAGAAGCGCAAGTTCACACCGGCATGCAACTATGCCGTGACTGCACCCAAACAACCCCAAAGAAAACTTGTACCTGTGGCTACACCTATGGCACAAGTGCCTGGGGCTAGGGCTTATGCTGGTACACAGCCTATGTGCAACTGTTGGACCAAAAGAACCAATGAGCCAAGATCAAAAAACCTCTAAGTCCCACATGATATCACAACAACTGCTGAAGGCTTCATCAGCAGTTCGACAAGTGCTGAAGACTTCAACAGCTGAAGATCAAGTACTGAAGACTTCAACAGCTGAAGACTAAGGTGTTGAAGCTCAACAGCTGAAGAACACAAGTGCTAAAGCTCAACAGCTGAAGAACACAAGTGCTGAAGCTGAAGACCAAAGTACTGAAGTACAACAGCTGAAGAGTCCACAAGTGCTGAAGATCAAACTGATGTACAAAGACTGAAGACATCAGCTGATGACATCTACTGAAGTCATCAGCTGATGAAGCGTCTGAAGTTCAAGTCTGAAGACCAAGTGCTGAGGTTTCAGTAGTTTGTCACAACAGCTGAAGAGTACTTCTTTAGTAGTTGTGTTATCACTAGTTTTATGTTTTTACTTTCAGTAGTTTTGTAAAACGACTGAAGAGCTTGTTCTTCAGTCGTTGTAGTTTCAGTAGTTTCTTTTCAGTAGTTGTAGTAAGTGATAACACTTAGTATTTTTGTAAGAAGATGTCAGCTATTTTGACATCTTCAGTAGTTGTGTTTCAGTTGTTTAACTAATTCTGTTAGATGTCACTATCGAGTGACATCAGCAGACGTCACATCTCCTATATAAGGAATGTTCCACCACGACATTCCTATATAAGGGATGATTGACCTGATTGTATGTGTGACATTTGCCACCACGAAAGCGTGTGATTGAATGAAATATTCTTTTTGCAGAAACTTTCTCTCTCTATAACTAATTCTGTTCATTGCTATATCGTTGGTATTCTTGCTCGAATTGTGCTAGTTGGTACTCTATTCCGCTGCTGAAATCATTCGAATCGATCAAACTAGATGTTGAGATCCTATCAAATGGTATCAGAGCAGGTTAATCATTGATCGATCTAACAATTGATCATTGAAACTGCTCATTTGCTCTAAGTTTGATCGAACTAGCAAATTCGCACGAATCTGTTATAGAGATTGAAGTTCTGTCGCTTTGGCTATTTTAATTGAGGTTCTTAGTGGTTTTGAGCTAATTTTGTTTTGCTTATCTTGAATTTGTTTGAATTTTCTAAAATGACTACTCCTTCCAATGATCCTCACAATACTGGTTCCTCAACCAAGCCTCCAATGCTGGTTAGGAGTGAGTATAACATATGGCAACGACGAATGCTCTATCACCTGTCTGTTAACACCTCAGGTTATTGGACATCAGTGGTACATGGTCCACACAAGCCTATGGTGAATAACCCGGAAACCAATCAAATGGTTCCGAAGAGGAGGAGCATACTCAGATGAGGATAAGAAATTGTTTGAGATTGATGCAAAAGACCATGGAATTCTGGCCATGGCACTGCCCAATGAAATCTATTCTGGGCTAATGCATTATGAAACTGCCCATGACCTCTGGAATGCCTTGAAAGAACAATTTGGAGGAATAGATGAGGTCTTGGCAAATAATAGAGAAATCCTTGCCCAACAATATGAGACATTCTCTCATAGGAAGGGTGAGACACTGACTCAACAGTTTGAGTGGTTCTCTTGTTTGATCTCTGAATTAAAAATGGTCAAACATGAGTACACCATAGCCAGATGAATAACAGATTTCTCATATCACTTCCTGAGAGATGGGACACATATACTATTGTCCTACGCTCCAGTGCAAATTTGGACAAACTATCTCTCACCCAACTCCATGGGAAATTGCTCACATTTGAGAGAGAGATAGAACAGAAACGAAAACTGTCCTCATCTGGAAAGCTCACTGATGACTTTGTACCAGGAACACTGCCTTGGTTGGTCATGAGTTAGAATATGCTTCATTTGAATGCCAGTATGATAAGCATATTGATTTCTCTTCAAACACTTCTGATTTTGCATTTGTGAGTGTTGATAGTCAGTTTACTGGGTGTAATAATGACAATCTATGCTTCATCATGGATGATCTCAAGGGGATTGCTGATGATGACTTAGAAGAGATGGATATTTTGAGCCAAATGCCTTGATAAATATCAGATCTCAGAAGTTCTACAAAAGAACTGGAAGAAAGTTCCTAGGACTCTCTGGCAAAACCAAGTTGGTTTTGACAAGAGTAAGTTGAGGTGTCATAAATGCCACAGGCTTGGACACTTTGCTAGAGAATGTAGATCATCTGGATCTAATTCTTCTGCACCCTTTGTGACTTTCCCTGGCAATAGTCAACAACACAGAGGGCAACATCCTGTCAATTCTGGTCATCATTCTAACCACAATCTCCTGCATATTTTGTTCCTCAGGGTCCAATGCCATATCCTTACCCTTGTTATTACATGCCACAAACCAGTCAGGTTCAAGCACCCATTGCTCAACAACCACATGCTCTTCCTGAGCCTCAACCATCTCAATCTCATCAACCTCCTCAACCTCAACAACACAGCTTCTTCACCCCTGGAGTTGTTGACTGGAGCAGTTTACCAGGACATGTCTGGTCATGAACAACTGTTCACAGGTGCTGGTCAACATGGTGGTGACAGTCCTTTTGGGAATCTGGCACTTATGGCTCTGGATTCTGCAGATGGATCATCCTCAAATGCCTCTTCATCACAGGTATCACAGGTATCCTCTGAGGCTAAGGCCAAATTATGTTCTGAAACATGCATAGCAGCATTTGCCTCTATTAGAGAAGCAAATGTAGCTTTAATTAATAAGAACATAGAGCTAGAAAAGCATTTCCAAAAGAAAAGCTGAGTTTGAGTCTATGCTTAAAGAGAAAAATGATGAGATTTATAAACTTAAATGCCAAATCACTGATGATAAGGCTAGGGAGAGGTACTTTTAGAAAAGTACAAAGACTCAAAGAAACCCTTGCAGTCACCCAAGTAGAGTGTGATCAATGGGTACAATCATGCAAAGGTTTTGAAATGCTTCTTAGTAAGCAATCAGCTTCCAATGTGAAGTTTGCCATTGGTTATAATCACACTGCTCCTCCTACAGATTTTGCTTCAAGAGCAGAAGTGAAATCTGATGGAGAAAGCAATAACCAATCCACCTCATCATGTGATTCACTTTCTGATAGAGCACCATCAGAAGTTGAAGTTAGTATTATTCCCTCGTTGAACCTATCAGCTGATCTTGATGGTTCAAATACTGACACTCACATGATCAAAGAGTTGATCAACTCAGGAGTTATTTCTGAAAGTCCTGAAAGGACTGGAGAGCAAGATTTAACACCTGAAGTTCAAACTCCAACTACTGTCAGCACTAAGAGAAGAAAACTGTTAGTAGAAAGGGTTTGAAGACTACTAAAGAGGAAGTCAAGAAAGCAAATTGCTTCCAAAGTACTGAAGAACAAGTCTTCAGTAGTTTCATTCTCTTTAGTTGATGATCAACATAAGATGAAGAAGAAACCATGTGAAATATGTGGTTTGTTCAATCATCTTACAGATGATTGTTGGTACAAAAGAGGATCCAAACTCAAACATAAAGAGGAAATTAAAGAGAAAATGGTTAAAATGAAAACTAGTTTGAAGCCACATTTGTACCAGCAACATCAAATCCTGTAACCCTTAAGTCCAAAAAGAAATCCAAAAAGGAAGGGTTAAACAGGTAACAGCTGAGATTGCTCAAAGAAGAAGGTGCAACATAGGAACTTATCAAACTCCAATGCCAATGTGTCTGGAGAGCTGAAAGCTTTATCACAAAATCAGACACAGCTGGTTATGATGGTTCAACATCTATTGGGAAGAGTTAACCAATTAGATGTTCCTATGTTGAAACCACAGAAAAGGAGGTCCAAGCCAAAGGATTCCTCTTCTTCACCATCTTCTTCCTCTCAGGCTGTTGTTTCCAACAAACCTGTTAGTTTACCATCTGTTGATGAGAACAGGCCCAAAACCAAAAGGTTTGGGTCTCAAAATCTAACTAATTTGTTGTTTTTTGCAGGGTTCTTCAACATGCCACAGAGGCATCCGGTATGTAGACAGTGGAGGATCCATGCATATGACAGGAAACATATCACTTCTTAATGACTACTCTCAAGGAAGGAAGGGGTTTGTGTCATTTGGCAATGATGCAAAGGGTTACATCATCGGCAAAGGCTTTGTTTCCAATGGGGAAATAATTTTGATGATGTTAACCATGTGGAAAATCTCAAGTACAACCTCTTGAGTGTCAGTCAAATGTGTGACAAAGGCCATGTTGCTCTTTTCACCAGTCAGAACTGTCGGATTCTGTCATCCAAAGTTCTAAGTTTGATTGATAAGGTGTTGGATGAATACACTCTCCTAAAGGCCAACAGACGGGAAGAGTGTATGCCTTAGATCTTTCCAAGAAAATAGATCTCAAAGGCCATCCTTGCCTATTTTCCAAGGCTTCCCCTCAAGAATCTACTCTATGGCATAGAAGGCTGGGTCATGTTAATCTCAAAAAACATAAATCAGCTGATAAACCATGGTTTAGTAAGGGCACTGCCTATGAAGGAGTTCAAATGTGAAGATAATTGCACTGCTTGTTTAAAAGGAAAACAACACAAAGCTTCATTTCCCTCCATAGAAGAACCTAAGTCCACTGCCTGCTTACAGCTTCTTCACATGGATCTCTATGGTCCTGTGAGAGTGATGAGTATGGCTAAGAAGAAATACTGTCTGGTAATTATGGATGATTACTCCAGATTTGTATGGACTTTCTTCTTGCATTCAAAGGATGAGGCAGCTCAGAAGATTATCAACTTTGTGTTGTGTATGTTGAGAAGCAGTATTCCCTCTCAGTCAAGTGTATTGGAAGTGATAATGGAACAGAATTCAGAAACAATACACTTGATGAGTTCTACCTCTCAAAGGGAATCAAGAGGCAGTTTAGCATTCCAAGGACTCCTGAACAAAATGGAGTAGTGGAGAGAAAGAACAGGACCCTTATTGAAGCTGCAAGGTCCATGTTGGCTGATTCTGGACTGCCAATGACTTTTGGGTTGAAGCTGTCAATACAGCTTGCTATGTACAGAATAGAGTTCTAGTAAATCAGAGGTTGATGAAGACTCCATATGAAGTTCTTCATCATTTGGCCCCTCTAATTTCATTCTTCAGAGCTTTTGGGTGTCCTTGTTTCATTCTCAACACACGGGATCAACTCCAAAAATTTGATCCTAAGGTGGATGCAGGGTACTTTGTTGGTTATTCATCAACTTGCAAAGCATACAGAGTTTTCAACTGTAGAACAAAGATGGTTGAAGAGACTCTACATGTTAAGTTTAATGAATCTCCAAAGGACAAGATTCCACAAAGCCCTGTGGAGCTATTTGATTTGGACATACTGCAATATGTTCCTTATCACACTCCTGTTGTTGCTCCTGTCAACAGTTTACCACCTGGTGGTACTGCTGGTGCTGATGATGATGATGATAGCAGTACTCACCTCTTCAGGTTTAATGACCAATTGCCTGTGTCCTCTAAACCTGATGCTCCTGTAGCTTCAGTAGCTTCATCCACAACAAGTGCTGATGAGATTTTTGCATCTTCAACTTCATTTGAGTTGCCACCATCTACATGGTTTCAAGAGTCTACATCAACATCTGTTGCTGCTGAAGGTTCTACAAACACTTGCACTGATCTCATTGTTTATCCAGAGCTGAAGAATCACCCAATGTCTCAAATCATTGGTGATATCAATGCTGGAGTTTCAACCAGAAGTCAATTGTCCAATTTCTGCTTCTATGCTCTCTTCATCAGTCAGCTAGAGCCAAAGAATTATCATGTTGCACTTAGAGACAATGGCTGGGTTGAAGCAATGCAGCTTGAGCTTCTTCAGTTCAAAAAGCAGCAAGTGTGGGAGCTTGTTCCTTTCCCCAGGTAAGTGTGCAATAGGCACTAAATGGGTGTTTAGGAATAAAACAGATGAAAAGGGGCTTATTGTTAGAACAAGGCCAGACTGGTTGTTCAGGGGTTTGCACAAGAAGAAGGTATTGATTATGATGAAACCTTTGCCCTGTAGCCAGACTAGAGGCAATTAGATTGTTCTTAGCCTATGCTGCACTCCACAATCTTAAAGTTTTTCAAATGGATGTTAAAAGTGCATTTTTATATGGTAAAATAAAAGAAGAAGTTTATGTGTGTCAACCACCAGGTTTTGAGGATAATAAACACCCAGAATGGGTATACAAGCTTGATAAGGCTCTTTATGGGTTGAAACAAGCTCCTAGCCTGGTATGAGACATTATCTAACTTTCTTCTGCAAAATAATTTCACTAGAGGCTCCATAGATAAAACTTTATTTATTAAAAAGGTGGATCAGCATAAGCTACTTGTTCAAATTTATGTTGATGATATTATATTTGCATCCTCTGATCCCCAGTTGTGTGATGATTTTACAAAATTAATGCAATGAAGTTTGAAATGAGTGCAATGGAGAATTACAATTCTTTCTAGGCTTGCAAATCAAACAAAAAGCTGATGGTTTTCATTCATCAGTCTAAATATACAAAAGATCTTTTAAATAAGTTTGATTTACAAAACTGTAAGCCCTGTTCTACTCCCATGTGCAACACCACACAATTGGATATTGATCAGAAAGGTAAAGCTGTTGATGAAAAGCTTTACAGATGTATGATTGGGTCCTTGATGTATTAACAGCTTCTAGACCAGACATTATGTTTGCTACATGTGTTTGTGCTAGATTTCAGGCTGCACCTAAAGAGTCTCATCTGATTGCAGTCAAGAGGATCTTTAGATATTTGCAAGGTACACAATCTCTAGGTTTATGGTATTCCACTGGGCACTCTTGCAAATTAGTTGCTTTCTATGATAGTGACTATGCAGGGTGTAAGTTAACCAGGAAATCAACTTCTGGTGGATGTCAATTCCTAGGCAACTGTTTGATTTCTTGGCAGAGTAAGAAAAAACTCTGTTGCTACATCCACTGCTGAAGCCGAGTACATTACTGCTGCAAGTTGTACATCCCAAGTACTCTGGCTTCAGAATCAACTTTTGGATTATGGCATTACAGAGACTAAGACTCCGTTATTAATGGATAGTGCTTCAGCTCTTTGCATTGTCAAAAATCCAGTCCAGCACTCTAGGACCAACATATAGAAATTAGACATCATTTTATAAGAGATTGTTTTGAAAAGGGTCTAATTAATCCTATGTTTGTGCCTAGTGCTGATGAGCTTGCATACATTTTTACTAAGCCTTTGGATAGTTCAACTTTCCACAACCTGGTGTTAAGGCTTGGTATGCTGCAGCTAGAATAAGTGACAACTACTGATGCTCTCAGTAATAAGTACTGATGATCATTGGTAACCATGTCACATATAAGTACTGATGAGTCTTTTACCCTCAGTAGTTTTTATAACTACTGAAGGCTAAATGCCTCACATGTACTGAAGTACTTTATCTGTTCTAAACTACTATGTAGTTATAACTACTGATGTAGTTACAACTACTGAAACCAGTAAAAACAGATAAGTACTGATGTCCTATGAAACACCTGAAAAGCAGATGTAAAGTCTGATGAGTAAGTGTTGAGGATAGTATGAAACAGCTAAAAAGCTAAGAATTGACGAAAACAGCTGATGAGTAATTTCTCTTCAGTTGTTTCTACAACTGCTGTTTCTAAACAACTGAAGCAAGACCACAGTCTTCAGTAGTTTCACAACTACTGATAACTAATACCAAGTCTTCAGTTGTTTACAACAACTGATGGCAAAACCACTGTCTTCAGTAGTTTCACAACTACTGATGACAAACACCAAGTCCTCAGTTGTTTACATCATATGAAGTCAAAACCATGACCTTCAGTAGTTTCATAAATACTGATGGTTAACACCAAGACTTCAGCTGTTTCAACGTCTGATAGTCAAAACCAAGTCTTCAGTTGTTTTATAACACCTGATGACAACACCACCACTGTCAGTCATTTTAAACCTCTGAAGGTTAATACCACGTCATCAGTAGTTTCAAACAGTTGATGACCACACCAAAACCTTCAGTAGTTTTCTTTCAGCCTTTTCCTGTCCCCACCCTATAAATACCTGTCTTCTTCTCAAACGTTCCATTAGCCTTTCTTCTGACCTTCATACTTTCAAAAATGGCAACCATGAGTCTAAAACCCAGACATAATTGCGTCGCCTACCTCACAAAATCAGCCTTCTGGACAAAGTTTGATCACGCCATAGACCTAATGGCTGATTCTCAGTATAGTACTGCTCTGCTCTTAAACCCGACCATCTACCCAGAGTCACTAAGTCAGTTTTGGTCCAATGCCTACGTTCACATTGATGTGCCTTCCGGCCAAGTTTCTGTTCGTTCATTGGTCAACCAAAAACAAGTAGAGGTTACACCTGATAGCATTCGTCGAGTGCTAAATTTACAAGATGCTACTGCTGTGACTGAGTATCCGAAGGGCACAACTGATATTTCCTTCCTCAACAATGGGTACGACGGAAATCTTCGAGCTGCTACCATACTAAAGAAGAACTTCCCTGATGCTGAACAACTGATATTTCATATGGTGAATGTTTGCTTAGCCTCGAAGACATCCTCATGGGATCAAATGTCTTCCCGGTGGGAACAGGTATTATATTCAATTCTAGAACACCAACCTTTAAATTTTTCACAAATTGTGTTTCTAGAAATCAAAGATTTGGCACAGAAACCTATGGGAAAAAGATGGCTATTATATCCCAGGTTTCTGATGGCCATAATTTTAAATGAATTACAAACTGATGGCCTTGTTGGCCTTGGAGTCCCTGCACCAGCTTTTCTAGCTGAGGTATACTCCAGGCATAACTTCGACCAATCTCTCAAAGAAGCTGCCCGTTTGCTCAAACCCAAGCAAAGGGAACCCACAGCTTCAACTGCCAGATCCAAAGTCCCCACCAAGCCAAAATCCAAACCCAAACAAGCTAATCAGGGAGATGAGTCCCCTGATGATGCTTCTGTACCACCCAAACAGGATAAACCTACTGGTTCAAACCCTCCAATAGTGTTAAAGACTCAACCAGCAACAGCCGCACAGGTATCCTCTCAAAAGGATCCTGTTGCAACCACTTTAGGGGAAACCACATTACTGAGACCTCTCTCACTTGAGGAGGTTATCATTGAAGAGCATCCCTCTCTCCGGATGCAATCAGCTTCTATCCCCTCTCCCCATGCAAATGCCCCCCAAAGTCCAACCATTATAATTGCTAATGTGCTGACTCAGCTGCATGCCTCTCCTCCTCCCCTACAACCACCAACAAAGGGGAGAACAACAACAATTGAGGAAGAGGATACACATGCTTCTGACAACCCACAGCACCGGGGTTTAAATGTTCTATCTCCTGGTGTGGATATGGAGATCAGAACATCTGGTGAGGCTGCCACCTCTTCTGAATCAGCATATGATCAGATTGACGTTGGTAACATAACTAAGACCTCACCAGAGGCAACAGCTGATGAAAGACAAAGTCCTGAGGCTGGAAGTCCCCAGTTCCAAGACAAAGGGGCACATGCTACATCTGGTCTACACCCAGTACATGTACATCCTGCTACAAGCAGGAGGTCAGGCGATTCAGCATCTGCTGATGATGACCTGGGCTTCTTTTATGATGTTCTTGCCCAGAACATAATCCTAGAGGAGGAAGTCAGTAGGCTGCAAAAACTACTTGACCAACTCTCTCAGGGAGAAAGACCATCTGCCACCACATCAACCCAACAGATGGCACCTTCCTCTGAAGGTTACTTAAACACACAGCCACTCAAAGAATCTCAGCCACCTGCCTTTGTTTCTAGCACCATTTCTCAGGACCAAAACCCCCTGAGCAAATGGATGCTATCCCTCAAAATCCCCTATCTCTCATCACACCGCAGATAACTGAACTTGTCATTAAAACTGTTGATGAGAGACTTTCTTCTGTCTTACAACCTATGGTGAGGATGTACTGAGCCAAAAGTTTTCTGCTGATCAAACCCTTAAAACCAATGCACCCAAAAGGGGGAGATTCCAGCAGTGAAAGCTAAAAGAAAGAGGATGGAGAAGAGAAAGAGAAAGAGAAGGACAAAGAGGTGGAAATAGAGAAGGACTATGTGTATGAGACCGAGAAAGAGAAGGAGAATGAGAATGAGAAGGGAGCTGAAAAGGAGAAAGTACATGAAAGTCAAAAGGACTTTCATGTCACATATAAGAAAAAGAAAAGTGCTGAAAAAGAGAAAAACTTGAATGAAATGGTTAAAGAGGCTGATGCTGAACACAGCAGATCAATGGACAATATCATTGATCAGCTGTTTAGGCAAGGTTTCAATATTGAAAAGCTAGACTCTGAAATAAGAAGATTAGAGATCGAAGAGATTCAACAAAGATGGGCCAGCTACAGCACAATGGATAGAGAAAGACTTGAGATCATGATCAGATTTATCAGCAAATACCTTGGGAGATCATTGATCGATATAAAATCATGGACCAGGGACAGCATCTTGGCCATAACCTCCAAGATCTGTTCGTCTGGGGCATATACTAAGGGATTAGTAATAGAAGCTTTGAATGAAGCAGGAGCAGGGAGCAGGACTGAGCTAGCCAAACACTCAAAAGCCACACTCACCTCCAAAATGCTAACTCAGCCTGTCAACATTCCCTCTCCAAAACAACCACAACCACAACCCACAAAACCAACTCCCTTACCCTCAAAACCAACAGCCGATGATGCACCTAAGCAGAAGAAGAGAAAGGTGTTGAGGCTGGAAGAAGAAGAAGATGATGATGAAGACAGGCTGCCGATCTCAGCTATTCTGCAGTTGCCTAAGGACAAAGATCTCTCTCTTGCAATAACTCCTGAGCAACAAAGAGATGCAATCAAAGTGAAATTGGAAGAAGAAGAACAACACAGATTGCACGATGAAGAGTTATTGAGGAGAGTAGATAAAGCATATGCAGCCATTTCCTCCATCATTAATATGAGAAAACAAGCTCAGAGGATTTATACTCTTAGACATACTTTTCAGTATGTGAAAGAAAGAGTAAGAATTTGGCTTGATTCCAGGGTGGCTCACAAAATACAAAAGAAAAATATCCCTCAGAGATACAATGGGCAAGTGAAAAGGATTGTAGATGAAGTGATCTCCTTAGCCCTTGTAGTCTCACCCTGGGAAATCCTTGAAGATTTCAAAAAGGCCTACACCTCAAACATGCCCCCACAAAAAATGCTGGAGAACAGAATGATCAAAAAGGGGCTGGTGTATAAGAGGCTGAATGAGATCAGAAAGGATGAGTTACCACTACTGTCAGAAGGTCATCATCCTGATGAATTTGCTTACAGACAGATTACAACAGTGGTACTCAAAAATGGAAAACAGGTCAAATTCCTGTTGAGTACTATGGGCCTCAAGGATTCTTTGATGGTAAGGCAGAGGAGCTCACCATGGAGGAACAAATTGTATTTTTGGAGGCCTACACCAGGGAATCCTACAAGCTCATAGTTGGGAAGTGAGTCTCATGGATGGGGAACAGCTCAGTGTCCAAATCCCCAATACAGAGCTCCCATCCATACATTGCCAACCAAATCATCAGAGACTGATTCCCAGGCCAGTGCTTATATGGGTCATCTTCTTAACTGATCAAGAAGGAAAAAGACCAACCATTCTGCCAACAATAAGTGGGAAAATAAATCAAATAGAGGTTTTGGCTGCATTGGTTCAGGGGGAGTTTGTTGGACCAAAAGAACCAATGAGCCAAGATCAGAAAACCTCTAAGTCCCACATGATATCACAACAACTGCTGAAGGCTTCATCAGCAGTTCGACAAGTGCTGAAGACTTCAACAGCTGAAGATCAAGTACTGAAGACTTCAACAGCTGAAGACTAAAGTGCTGAAGCTCAACAGCTGAAGAACACAAGTGCTGAAGCTGAAGACCAAAGTACTGAAGTACAACAGCTGAAGAGTCCACAAGTGCTGAAAATCAAACTGATGTACAAAGTCTGAAGACAAAGACTGAAGACATCAGCTGAGGACATGTACTGAAGTCATCAGCTGATGAAACGTCTGAAGTTCAAGTCTGAAGACCAAGTGCTGAAGTTTCAGTAGTTTGTCACAACAGCTGAAGAGTACTTCTTCAGTAGTTGTGTTATCAGTAGTTTTATGTTTTTACTTTCAGTAGTTTTGTAAAACGACTGAAGAGCTTGTTCTTTAGTAGTTGTAGTTTCAGTAGTTTCTTTTCAGTAGTTGTAGTAACTGATAACACTTAGTATTTTTGTAAGAAGATGTCAGCTGTTTTGACATCTTCAGTGGTTGCGCTTCAGTTGTTTAAATAATTCTGTTAGATGTCACTATCGAGTGACATCAGCAGACGTCACATCTCCTATATAAGGAATGTTTCACCACGACATTCCTATATAAGGGATGATTGACCTGATTGTATGTGTGACATTTGCCACCACGAAAGCGTGTGATTGAATGAAATATTCTTTTTGCAGAAACTTTCTCTCTCTATAACTAATTCTATTCATTGCTATATCGTTGGTATTCTTGCTCGAATTGTGCTAGTTGGTACTCTATTCCGCTGCTGAAATCATTCGAATCGATCAAACTAGATGCTGAGATCCTATCAGCAACACTTATAGGTATCATCATCCGGGGAATCAACCATGCCGTATTTGTACCTTATGCGGTAAATATGGTCATTTGGTGGCAACTTGCCACCGTGCACCTAACAATTCCGCCGTGGTCACAAACCGTGTTTGCTACAACTGTGGGGAACCTGGTCGTTTTTGCCCGCAATGCCCTCGTCTTGTGGGTAATGTTCCACAAGCCCGACGACATGCTTTCAACATCAACACAAATCAAGCACAAGAAAACAACGATGTGGTAAATAGTATGTTAACTTACCTTTGACTTGTGTGACCTAATTCTTTTCATGCTTAACTGTATCGTTAAATACCTTTAAAATTGAACAGGTATGTTTCTTATTAATAAAACTTATGCCTATGTCCTATTTGATTCTGGAGCCGATAAGAGTTTCGTTTCGTTAGAATTTGAACCCATACTTGCTAAGCCACATACGAGATTAGAAAGACCTCTCACCGTTGAAGTTGCTGATGGAGAACTGATCACCGTTGATGTCGTTATCCGTGATTGCCTCTTAAGTCTTGACACGCATGATTTTCTTATCGATCATATTCCTATGAAACTTGGATGTTTTGACGTCATCATTGGTATGGATTGGTTAGCCAAACACCATGCCGAAATCATTTGTTTCGAGAAGTGCATTCGTATACCGTTACCCTCTGGAGATACTTTGAAAGTGTTCGGTGAAAAGTCTTCCAAAGGACATGTCTTGCACTCAAGCCCGAAAGTGCTTAAGCAAGAAGTATATGGCCTTCTTGGCTTATGTGGTCAACACAAAAGTCAAAGGGAAAGAACTTAAGGATGTCCCTATCGTACGAGACTTTCCTGAAGTATTTCCCGATGACCTTAGTGGTCTACCTCCCGTGCGTGTAGTTGAGTTTAAAATTGACTTGATACTAGGAGCAAACCCCGTGGCTAAGTCACCATATCGACTTGCACCATCAGAAATGCAAGAACTCTCTAGTCAACTTCAAGAGCTATCTGAGAAGGGCTTCATCCGTCCTAGTTCTTCGCCTTGGGGTACACCTGTTCTTTTCATGAAGAAGAAAGATGGATCGTTTTGTATGTGCATCGATTATCGTGAGCTTAACAAGCTTACCATCAAGAATCGTTATCCTCTTCCTCGCATCGATGACTTGTTTGATCAACTTCAAGGAGCTGCTATATTCTCGAAGATTGATCTACGTTCTGGATATCATCAATTACGAGTTCATGATGATGACATCCCAAAGACCGTGTTCCGTATTCGTTATGGGCACTATGAGTTTATGGTGATGCCTTTTGGTTTAACCAATACTCCTGTTGTCTTCATGGATCTCATGAATCGAGTATGCATACCTTATCTAGACAAGTTTGTGATCATCTTCATTGATGACATACTTATCTACTCCAAATCCAACACCGATCACGAACTGCATTTGAGATTGGTTCTTGAGTTGTTGAAGAAAGAGCAATTGTACGCGAAGTTCTCGAAGTGTGACTTCTGGCTCGAGGAAGTTCAATTTCTAGGACACGTGGTGAATAGTCAAGGAATTCATGTTGATCCTGCAAAGGTGGAAGCTGTGAAAAATTGATGTGCTCTTACAACTCCTACCGAAGTTCATTCTTTTCTTGGTCTTGCTGGTTATTATCGGAGATTCATTGCCAACTTCTCGAGGATCGTGAAACCGCTCACGTCTTTGACTCAAAAGAATAAACCCTTTGAGTGGGGTTTCGAGCAAGAAGGAGCTTTTTAAGTGTTAAAGCACAAGTTGTGCAATGCTCCTATCTTGACCCTACCCGACGGAAATGATGACTTCACCTTGTATTGTGATGCATCTAAACAAGGCCTTGGTTGCGTTCTCATGCAACGAGGGAAGGTCATAGCTTATGCATCAAGACAATTGAAGGACCACGAGGTGAATTACAGAACACACGATCTCAAGCTTGGTGCTGTTGTCTTTGCTTTGAAGATTTGGAGGCACTACCTGTATGGTACGCAATGTGTAGTCTACACCGATCACAAAAGCCTTCAACATGTCTTTAATCAAGAAGATCTCAATATGAGACAACAACATTGGGTGGAGTTGATTAGTGACTACGATTGTGACATTCGATACCATCCTGGTAAGGCAAATGTTGTAGCCGATGCTCTAAGTCGAAAGAGTCACAACAAGACAATCTTGTTCCAAGAAATTCGCGATCGACGTCAATGGTCTGACACTTTGGTGAGTTCGATACTAAGATCCAACTAGATGTCAACGAGACTATTGTACTGCTACAAAACTTGAGAATAGATAGTGACATCGAGTCAAGTATCTTGGAGGCTCAACAAGTGGTGCAACAAGAAGGAAGAATGAAGGATGAGCTGGAACATAATCTTTTAACTCGATTGGAAATGAAACCCAATGGATTGATGTACTTCGCAAATCGAATTTGGGTTCCAAATCCCGATAACCTTCGTACCTTTATCATGAACGAAGCTCATCAAACTCGTTATTCTATTCATCGTGGCTCCGATAAGATGTATATGGACCTGCATGGTCAATATTGGTGTCCTGGGATGAAGAAAGGCATAGCGGCTTATGTAGCTAAGTGCCTCACGTGTACGAAGGTTAAAGCCGAACATCAACGTCCAAGTGGATTACTTGAGCAACCCGAGATCCCTATGTGGAACTGGAAACACATATCCATGGACTTCATAACTAAACTACCCCGAACCTCTCGAGGACATGATAGCATATGGGTGATCATTGACCGATTGACCAAATCGGCAGATTTTATACCCTTACGAGACACTTACAAGACATCAAGGTACCTATGCACATCATATCCGACCGAGATGCTCGTTTCACTTCACACTTTTGGTCGTTTATGCAAGAACTCTTGGGTATCAATTGGACCTAAGCACGGCTTACCATCCTCAAACTGATGGTCAAACCGAGCGAACGATCCAAACCTTGGAGGATTTGCTACGCCTTTGCGTTCTTGACTTTGGTGGTGACTGGGATACGCATCTACCGCTCGCGGAATTTTCATATAACAATAGTTACCACTCGAGTATCAAGATGGCACCATTTGAAGCACTTTATGGTCGTAAATGTCGTTCGCCAATCTGTTGGACCGGCATTGGTGAAAGCTTCATTACTGGTCCTGAGCTCATACAAGAAACGACCGATAAAGTCTCTATAATTCGTAAGAACCTTGAAGTGGCAAGAAGTAGACAAAAGAGCTATGCCGACAAGCGACATAAACCATTGGAATTTCAAATTGGGGATATGGTTCTTCTAAAGGTCTCACCGTGGAAAGGTTTTGTTCGCTTTGGAAAGAAGGGCAAACTAGCTCCAAGATTTGTAGGACCTTTCAAAATCCTGAAAAGGATTGGGAAAGTGGCTTATAAACTGGAACTACCTTCCGACCTTAGTGGAGTTCATCCTGTGTTCCACGTCTCAAATTTGAGAAAGTGCTTGGCTGATGAAAGTTTGCATGTCCCGTTGGAAGACATCCAGATTGACGAGTCATTGCATTTTGTCGAGAAACCTGTTGAGATCATGGATCGTATCTTGAAGAAGACTAGAACCACAACAACCCCAATCGTCAAGGTTCATTGGGAAAATAAACGTGGCGCTGAATTTACTTGGGAACGCGAGGAGCACATGAAGAAGAGATACCCGTTCTTATTTGTATAGTTTCATTTTTTCTTAATTTCGGGATGAAATTTTTTTAAGTTGGGGAGGCTGTAACATCTCGTATTTCTGTTAATTAAAAGTTAATTTTGTTAATCCTTATAAGGTTTATTTGTGCTATTTATGAAATTTGATGAGTCATTTATGTATAATTCCTTGTTTAATTTAAATTTTGTAAGTTAATTAAATAATAATAATGATAACAATTATAATATTAATAATAATAATATTGATAATAATAATACTAGTAATAATAATAATATAATTATAATACTTGAATAATTAACATGTTAGATTAAAGTTTAGGGGGTCTTAATGTCATTTTATAAACTTTAAATAGAAGTTTTATGCATAAAATGATAAGAAATCAAAGTTGGAGGGCTAATTGTGTAAATTTAATAAAAATCCAAACCACCCGCCCCATTACCCCGTTTTTCTGGCAACCTCGCCGGCCGGACTCCGGCCAAGTCTGGCGAGGCACCAAAACCACCAAAATTCGACCGTTCTTGATCTAAAACCGTTCGCAAATCATTCTTGTAACCGTTTCGAACTTGAAATGCACATTAATTTGGTGTTAAGTCGGCTATGGGGGGCTTATGAATTCGGTAACCGAAAGCCATTAATCTCGAACCATTGAGCTATAAAGAATCAATAATAACTCAATTAATCAATCATAGTGAACCGTTTAACACTGCCTGATCTATCTACACTCTTAATTCCACCTGAAACCCACACAAACATCTCCTTCGATTACTCTTTTCATCGCGTTTTGCTATGCACTCGAACACCACTTTCGGAACTTCAATACATGAAATTTTTAGAGGGCTTTTAATCCATATTACCATATGAAACTACCCACGAGTTTAATTTGATTTCCATCATCATTTTCATACCTGTTGGGTTCTGACGTAGTCGCGGTTGTTCATTGTAGTGTTCGTCATCCATCCATCTTCAAATCGGGTAATTAAACATATTTATATACTAGAAATTACATGGGGAATCAAAGTCCCATGTTAATTTGGTAATCGTTATCAAATTAATGTTCAATTTGGGGCTAACGATTCTAGGGTTTTTCAGGTTTGGGGGAACTTTATTTAAACGGGTTTATAGCAATTAGAAACTAATATGAACTATGGCTGAGGCCTTGGTTCACTGGTTAAGGCTCTACATTCTCAACATGAGGTCCCGGGTTTGAACCCGGGCACCCTCATGTATTTTTTAAGGCTTTTTAGCCAATAAAATAATTATGGAAAATTTTTATGTTTATTAAAATAATTTTTGTAAACTGTAAATATTTTTATAGACACCAAATAATTTTCTAAATTTTTATTTGATTTAAATAAATAAATAACTTACTTAAAAACATTTTAACAAAGGTTATAATTAGGATATTTCTATAAAATAGTCTATAAATGATGATGTATATCACTACAATCTTTATTAGTTCAAATGTTATTGTTTAAAACTAGAATTTTTACAAATGTATATAAAAAGATATTTACACTTTTTATATTTTAAACTTTGTTGATTTTTGTAAACATATTCTTTTATGACAAAATATTTAATTAGTATCACTCTTTTCTTTAAAATTAAAATGAGGTGTTTTTATCAAAACCCAAAATTCCCCTTGCAACCTTAGTTCTCGTTAAATCGTTAACCTTATTATTAACCTAAATCTTATAAAATATATATTTAGGTGTCTTGTGACGATTCATCTTGGAACGATCTATATCATTCTTATTAATAATCTTTATAGTATACTTATTGCCATGTGAGTTTTCTTGCCCCGTTTTTACTTTATTTCACATTATTTTGGGGTGAAACATGATACTTATACATCATACACTTATAAACGTTTGAGACTTGTAAAGCACTTGCAATTCATATTTTTGTCATGGTTATTTGTGTGTTGTAAGTGATTATATGAGATACATAGTTTGTTTACAATCATTAACTATTGCTAGCCTGGCGACGTCTTAGATCTTTGGGCCTGACAAGCCTATTTGGTGCTAAAGCCGAGGTATTGCCGGCTCCTGATGACGTATGCTTGTTCATCATGGGAACCAAACACACTTAGCCAATCTTATATACTTGTAATCAAGTCGAGGTTTGGTTGTAAAGATATGTGTTCTATAACCTTACTAACTTATAACCTATGACATAAATTGCTACTTGTAACCTTATCATATTATGTATGAAAACCTTAGAAACTCACCAACTATTTATAGTTGACCTTTTATTTTTATTATGTTTCAGATAACCCTCAAGTTTAAAGTGAACTTTTGAAGCTTGCAATAATCTAGGACTTGGACCTAGTTAATCAAATAAAAAGGCTATGTTTTGCCTTGTTATGTTTGAACTTATTTCATGTTTGAGACTTATGTTTGTAATGCCTTTTGAAACTTATAATTTTAATATTTACATTTAAATATAGTGTCATGTGGCTGTGAACAATCTTAACCCTCACATCTCAACGTTTCCGTCGTCAAGGTTGGGGTGTGACAAAAATCAAGAGCCAAAGCTCTGATACCACTTGTTAGGACCATGTACGTACGGAGTACTAACTGTTAATGCGTGAAACCAGATCAAATAGTGCGGAATCCTATTTGATTGGCAATCCAATCAGTGAGAACGCAGTCCCGATCAATCTAACGATTATAGAAATGTTAAGAACGAGTAGAACAAGATCAGATGCGAACTATGAACTTGGAACAAACTTTCTGGACGCTCTGGACGACTAGGTTATGAGTTTGTGTCAAAAGTATTCAAGTGTTTCGAATTCTTTTAATTAGGTGGTATTTATAGGTTATGGGCTTTCATTCGTACGATTGAACCATTAGCATGGTTCAGTCGTGCGACTGAATCATGCGATTGATCCATACTATTGACTGAAGGTTCAGTCGTGCGACTGAGTCAATCTTATGTCTCAATCGTGCGACTGATCCAGTCTCCTGGTTCAGTCGTGCGACTGGTCCATCAATATATGAGGTATTCATGCGTATGGTCCATTAATATGGTCCATTCGCATGAAGACTCATACGACTAAATTTGAACACATTTCTCAATCATTGTTGACTAAGAACTATGCACAACAACCTCAAACCTATATAGTAAGTTCATTATACTTTATAACATAATAATACAATGAAACATTAAACATTATAAGCATCAACCACATATTATATTTCATTCAACTCATTCATTACATATGTGTAAGACATGACATACATTTACATTAAGCTCATAAACTAGGTACATATATATCAACAAAAACTGCCAATGCTTCGGTCTGGTTTACATTATACACACATTAATGTGCCTCAGGCATATATGGCAGTTAAAGAAAAATTTCGTGATCCTGAAACACTTAACTTATGGCATGACAGATTTGGTCATCCAGGATCTACAATGATGAAAAAAATAATTGAAAACACTCATGGGCATCTATTGAAATATCAAAAGATCCCATAATCGAATAAAATTTCTTTGTGTACATCTTGTTCTCTTGGGAAATTAATCACAAGGCCTTCTCCTGTGAAAATGGAAAAAATCACCTTTGTTTCTTGAGAGAATTCAAGGAGATATATGTGGGTCAATTCATCCACCATATGGACCATTTAGATACTTTATGGTTTTGATAGATGCATCAAGTAAATGGTCTCATGTCTTTTTGTTATCAACTCGTAATGTAGCATTTGCAAAATTTCTTGCACAAATTATCAAATTACAAGCACATTTTCCTCATTATACTATTAAAAGGGTGAGACTTGATAATGCTGGTGAATTCGCATCACATGCTTTTAATGATTATTACATGTCTGTGGGAATTATTGTTGAACACCCTGTTGCTTATGTACACACACAAAATGACTTAGCTGAGTCATTAATCAAACGTCTACAACTAATAGCTAGACTATTAATAATGAGGACAAAACTCACTGTGTCTATTTGGCGTCATGCAATTCTTCATGTTGGATCACTAATTCGTATGAGACCAAGTGCAAATATTAAATACTCTCCGTTACAACTAGTTTCTGGAAATGAGCCAAACATTTCACACCTTAGAATTTTTGGGTTTGCTATGTATGTCCCTATTGCACCACCACAACGCACAAAAATGGGTCCTCAAAGAAGGTTGGGAATATATGTTGGGTATGAATCAACTTCCATCATAAGATATCTTGAACCTTTAACGGGTGATGTATTTATAGCACGGTTTGCTGATTGTCACTTTAACGAGTATGTTTTCCCGGCATTAGGGGGAGAAAATAAAAAACAAGAAAATGATGTCTCATGGTATGTTCCTTCATTATTGTATCTTGATCCAGTAACTAAACAACGTGAGACAGATAATAAACCTACAAGAATTGCAAATCAATTATCCCATGCATTTACTGATACAAACAGAGTTACTAAATCTCATATACCAGCTGCTAATGCTCCAGCTCGAGTTGAGATTCCAAATAAGCAAATAGATAACATAACGACTCATGAATCTCAAAAACATTTGAAATGAGGAAGACCAATTGGTTCCAAAGATAAAAATCCTCGAAAAACAAAAACTCGTGAAAAGGAAGTTGATCATAAAGTGAATGATCTTGATGCAACGCTAAACACCAAAACCTCTCATGAGGAGGATTTCGATGAAAGTAACAAAGAAATAAAAATTAACTATGGTCACCCACATACCTTATGGAATCAAGATGAAATGGAAAGTATTGATGAAACATTTTCATATTCCGTAGCAAGTGACATCAAGAGTGGAGATGATGATCCTGAACCATAGTCAGTTAGTGACTGTAAAAATAGACATGATTGGGATAAATGGAAAAGAGCTATGCAAGCTGAATTAGATTCACTTAACAAACAAAAGGTCTTTGGACCTATTGTTATTACTCCGACGGCCGTAAAGCCTGTAACGTATAAATTGGTTTTTTTTACGAAAACGAAATGAGAAAAATGAAGTTACAAGGTATAAAGCTAGACTTGTAGCTCGGGGTTTTTCACAAAGGCCAGGGATTAATTATGAGGAAACATACTCCCCTGTTATGGATGAAATAACCTTTAGATACTTAATCAGTTTAGCGGTCTCTAAAATTTTAAAGATGCGTCTTATGGATGTTATCACAGCTTACTTGTATGGATCACTAGATAGTGATATCTATATGAAAATTCCTGAAGGTTTTAAATTCACCAAAGCATTAAGCACAAAGCCTAAGGAAATGTATTCCATTAAATTACAAAGATCTTTGTATGGACTTAAACAATTTGGAAGGATGTGGTATAATCGTTTGAGTGATTATTTGACAAGTAAATGATATATAAGTAATCTTATTTGTCCATGTGTCTTCATTAAGAAAACAACATCAGGATATGTGATCATAGCTGTGTATGTTGATGATCTAAATATAATTGGGACATAAAAGGAAATAAATGAAGCAATTTCTCTTTTAAAGAAAGAATTTGAAATGAAAGACCTTGGAAAAACAAAATATTGTCTTCGTTTGCAGATTGAGCATATGCATAATGGAATACTTGTGCATCAGTCAACTTATACTAAGAAACTCTTAAAGCGTTTCAATACTGAGAAAGGTTGGTTGGTTATGTAGATGCAGGTTATTTGTCAGATCCCCATAAAACAAAATCTCAAACTGGATACGTATTTAAAAATGGAGGAACTACGATTTCATGGCATTCTCATAAACAAACACTTGTTGCGACATCCTCAAATTATGCTGAAGTCATTGCACTACATGAAGCTTCAAGAGAATGTTTATGGTTAAGATCTATGATACAACTTATATCAACTTCTTGTAGCATGAAGAAACATGAAAATGCAACATCAATCTATGATGATAATGCAACTTGTGTCTCACAAATGAAAGAAGAGTATATTAAAAGTGACAGAATAAAACATATACCACCAAGATTCTTTTCATACACTCAAGACCTTATTATAATTAAACAAGTTGAAATGAGATACGTTCAATCTGATAACAATTCAGTTGATTTTTTCACAAAGGCACTTCCTAAAACAACTTTTAGAAAAGATGTTTATGATATTGGCATGCGGCATGTACACGCAATGTGATGATCTACAGAAGACAATTTGAGGGGGAATTACAAGCTGCACTCTTTTTTCCTTAGCTAAGGTTTTTTTTCCCACTGGGTTTTTCTTTAGCAAGGTTTTTAATGAGCCAGTACTTAAACTCTTGAAGTTTGAAAAATGTCATCCAATGGGGAGTATTATGAATTATTACCATGGCAAATGGATGAACTCTTTGTCAAACTTGTAGATAAGTTTACTATGCTACTTATCTACTAAAATAGTTTACCTTGTCTACTAAGTTGATTGATCTTTGTAGTATAAATACCACCTCAATATAGAGGAGAAGATGCACCTCTTGTATACACTTTCATAAGTTATACATTTCTCTCCTTCTTGCTCTTGCAATTCTCTTTAAAGTTTTTAAGGTTATAACACTAATCTTGTTATAAGTATTGTGATATTATAACACAGACATCTTTTTATTTGTTATTCACTTAAATCAAAGAACACCAATATACATGCAAATTGACAAAATGCAAGATGTATAGTGGAAATTTGAGCTATATAATTTAAACCATAGGTTAAGTAAAGAGGAAGAATAGATTTTAGGAACCGAGGCTTTCTTGATCAACTTCTTCTTGATATCAAATCAATTAGCTTCTTTTAATCCGATCTTTTGAAGTGGAGATGCATTACCACCCAATAGAGCCAACTAATCAACAATAACCTTCATCCTTCTAGATTAAGGGGTTGTTTGACAACTTTTGAATGATTAAATGATAAACCATTAAAAGGTCTGAACAATTAAATGCTAAACCATTAAGATGTCTGAACTATTAAGAGCTAGTATATCATTTTAACTATTCAAATTTAAATGTATGACCAATTCAGATAAAAGGCCTCAACCATTGAGCATTAGACCTCTTAACTATTCATCATTATTATAATGTTTAACTATTCAGAGGCAAAGATCTGAATCATTCAGACATTTTCTCGTGAAACAAACAATCTGAATCATTAAGTGCTAAACTATTTAGACATCTGAACCATTAAAAGGCTGTCAAACAGCCCCTAAGCAACAATTATTCAATTAAACACATCACATAATTATCATATAAGTTTCCATAACGATGAAATTGGATCTACCATTTCATCAAGTAAAATGAAAATTGGATCAGAAGACAACGATGCATGTCAGATTAAGAACAATTAGGGATCTAATTACTACCCAAATTTATAGATCAAAATACCCAAATTCTCATACCCTTAAAATTACCTTCGCCTTTGACCCGTATGCTAGAAACATGTTGAATCCTAAAGTCGGCCATGAACTCATAAAACCTCAACTACACGTGATCTCTTACTGGCCTACCACCTAAGTGGTGTTTGGAATTGCTTATATTTTTCAATTTATTAACTTCTTTTTTAATGTTATCCAAACATACTTATTAACTTTTCAAAAGTTAATAATTCAAAAGTTGGTTAAAATTGATTTTCCAAACATGCACTAAGTGAAGGTCACCTATTGTGACAGTGGGTATATATCAGGATTTACACAGATAAGATGATGGTTATCAAGGTTACCACTCTCTTCTTTCGAACTCCTCACCACCAACCATGTTTAAAAGAAGCTGGAGATGGGTCGGTGGCCTGAGGTAGATGGCAAAAACATGCAGTCATAGATCTATAATCAAAGGCTCAAGATCTAGTGATTACACTATTCATTTCTTTCGTTATATAACATATAGGGTAATTGTCACATCCCGGCGGAAGCGTGAAATTCTTTGGATGTGACTAGCTTGTTCAGAACACATTGAATCAGAAAATTTAATAATTCAATACAATAAATCACAACATAACATACCATATTATATTATATATAATAAAAGGCTAGGATTACATCATATCACTAGCAGTCAAAATTTAATATAACATAATCCTATTACAAAACATATTATCTAACCGTTTTATCTTTATTAACGATGGAAGTGGGCATCACCGCCAGTCTGAAATAGTACAAATTAACAATTAGATTCACAAAAACTTTCCCCAAGACTTATCCCCAACCATTGTACACATCAAAAGAGAACATTAAACTATTAGACATGTTGGATACTTGAAAAAACATACTCAAAACAATCAACAAAGAGTTGGTGAGATCATTGGTTTAATATCTTAACAAAACACATATATTGATGAAACATAATTACAACCAAACCTACTTATGAACAGATGATTTATAACTGTCACAATATAAATTACAAATAAGATAATATTGCATCACAACACCCATCCTGATAGTGCAAGAAATAATTTCCTAAGTAGCGCTACCTATATTATCAAACGGTTTCACTTCCAAATTAATGGTTGTATCATAATGAAAGTTAAACATAATAATCTTATACATATGCATCAATCTCAAAACAGTATGCTTTTCCCCCCAAAAAACTTTATAAATATTAAATGAGGTTATGAGTCTTACCTTTTACTCCGGTAGATTTTCCTTGATTTTGATAGAAGGAAAGGGTAAAAAAGAGGCTGATGATCATCTCTAACTCTTTGGTGAATCGGTTGTTATTCTTGGAGCTTGGTGATCTTGCAAAATGATTTGGGAGATGGTGATCATATGAAGCTTTTGATTATGTTGGCTAGTATGGTGACCGAGAGTGTGTAAGAAGTGGTGATGATAGTTGTGATTTGAGAGTAGTGGTGTGAAGATGGTGGTGGTATGCGGTTGTGGTGATCATGAAGTGGCCAAAGGTGATGGTTTTATATTGGTTATCGGCCGAAGGCCACTAATGGTGTAATCATGATATCTAGTTCCAGGGTGATGAATAGGCTAGTCTTTAGAGATTTAGGTGTCAAGCTTTAAACAAGCATGGTGTCTCTAATAGATAGGTGTCGACCAAAGGGACCATTGAGTCATCAAGTTATTAACAAAATGTTAACTATTGTTTAAGTTCTATAACCGTGTGGTTTTGTCATAATGAACCGAGTTTAGATCTTAGGTGATGCTTGTGTTGGTGTTTTAGAGTTTAACGTTTACTTTGTTTTATTTTGATGTTAAGTTTTCTTTGATGTTTCATTGTATTGTAATGTTTGGTTGGGTTGTATCTTGGTTCATTTGGTGTATGTTTAGTGTCATATTGTTGAGGTACTTTGATCATATTATGTTTGGTATCAAAAAATTATGTATTTGGATACATGCACACGTAAATTTCATGCATGCATGCAAGCATGCATACGTACCTCATATATATATATATAATATATATATATATATATATATATATATTATATATATATATATATATATATATATATATATACTAAAACATACATAATTCATAAAGGATAACTCAAATAATGAGTAACATGTATAAAAATTTTATTTAAATATAACTCGTCTAACCTTAACTTAAAGATTTTCATAGTTGCTTTCAAAAGTAAGACCTTAAAATCTTCATGCACATACAAAATGCATACGCAAGATTAACCGGAAAATAGCTAACTCATCCACTATATACTTCCATGAGGACCAATAAACATAAAACTCAGCGATTGACCCAAGAACTTTTCTTGTGGAGTTTGAAATTTTTCTAATGGTTAGTTGTATGTTGTTAACTTCTAGTTTTTTTAGGTTTAGCTCGGTTCGAGTCATATGAAAAAGCAAATCAAATTTTAAATACATAAGAAAAATAAGTCAATTGTCTTTAGAAATGTATAATAAAAACATAATATGTCTAAAGTTATTCTTTACTAGTTTTATTTTTTGAAACCTAACCACTACATCATCTATAAAAACATTACTAAAACAATTACTTTTCAATATAACAAATACAAGAGGGTTGTCACCACGAACAGAGAAATGGCCAATTGTTAGCGACTCTAAGAACATGTATTCTCTGAAAGCTCGGCAATTGGGGCTTGGTCTGGTTTAAAAATAAATGTTTATTAACTATTAGCTTAATTATTTAATGGTTGGGTCATTGCTTCAACATGCTTAATTTTTTATAGTTATTGAGTATTTAAATAATTAGAATTTTTTGAACTTAATTGTTTAAATAGTTGTTGGGTTTATAAGAAAATTCTAATATATGTTAATTAGTTTATATAATGTTTATATATGTACATTTTAAAATCTTCATTTGATTTTTTTAAAGTTGGTGTCAAAACCTTTTGGGATCAATGCTAATTCATGAGAGTTGGTGTTAAATTTTATTTAAAACCAGTCGGAATTAATTATATACGTATCAAAAAACTAAAATTTTCGTCCATCCCTAAGGTCCCGCCTATGATAAACTGACTTGGTAAAACTAGCACAAGGCTATTGACTCCGCTATATATCCTAACCACCTATGACTCCATGCACACGTAACCATGTTGGCTTGATGGTATATAAAAATAAACATTAGTTTAGGGCACTTGTGTCTTTAAGTGCCCACAATTTCCTTGATCATATACTAAAACGTATATCAATTTTTGATTATTTTTATATATTTATTCATTTCCTGTCTTGTCACAGTATGAAAAATGTTAGAATAAATACTTTTTTTATTTCATTGTGTATTTGTTAATGTTTCAGAAATAAGACTTTTTGATAAAAAGATGGTGTATAGAGAATGATAATTGTTTCTAGTTGTTAAATAGGATTTTAGTTTTTTTACGAGTTTGTTTCTCATGAAAGCAAAGTTTGATCTACCTGACATTGTGTCTACTCTCGTGACAAGTAGACTCAATGATCTACTCACGTGGCGAGCGAACTCAATGATGAGTATACTAACATGTGAGGTGTCTTAGAGCCAAAGTTTGCTCGTTTGACTAATGAACTCAAAAGAAAGAAAGAAAAAAAGAGAGCCTAGATTAAAATTACAATCTCTAGTGTACTATTGATTGAAGTACGTATTAGGTTGAGCTCACTTGTTTGACAAGCGAACTTACTTTTTTTATTTTTCTTTTTAAACTTCTCTAGCATTTTTAAATTGCAGGTCATCGATCTGAACAAAATTGCTTTATGTGTTGCTTTTGTAGGAAACAACTCACGAGACAAAGGGTTGATGAAACAAGACTTGAGTCGGCTCCTTTAACTAGCGACATCAAGGTTAAAAACTTTTTCCTCTAACCTACATGTATTTTGTATGGTTGACTAGTGGATTCCTTATCTCATATGCCACCTTACACACCACCTCACATGCCACCTCACTGCACACATTAGTCTATTCATCACTGAGTTAACTTGGCATGTGAACAAATCTTTCGCTTGCCACAAGACCTGACTCAATCTCAGGTGGGTTAGATATTGCTTCCATGAGTAGCGAACTCCCTGAAAAAACTCAAATTCTATTTTACTACTAGAAATCACTACCATTATCTAAACAACACCATTTTATCTTAATAGGTTATTTAGAATTTTTGTTTAATTTTTAGTTTTGCCAAGGAGGGTAACTAATGAATATGCTTTAAAATATTTTCATTTTCTTAAACTTACTCGCTTGCATCTTAAAAATCATTTACAACTCAAATTCGTCTAGTCTACATATACTACGTGTGGTTGACTAGTGAATTCGCTATGTTTTCATTTTCTTAAACTTACTCGCTTGCATCTCACATGCCACAACATATGCCACCTCACATATTAGTCTACTCATCACTAAGTTCATTTTCCACATGAATGGATCCTTGAATCTGCTTGCCAAGGGAGTGGATTCAATGTCAAGTGGGTCAGACTTCACTTCACGAAGAGTGAACTCCGTAAAAACAGCTTAAATCCCATTTGACTACAAGAAACAACTATCATTATGTAATCAACACCATTTTATCTCAATAGATTATTCAGATTTTCATTTAATTTTAAGTTTTACATGGAGAGAAACTAATGATTATATATTAAAATACTAGCTTTAATAAACCCGTGTATTACACGGGTTGAATAAATAAAATATTAATATAATAAATATATTAATTATTAAATAATATTTTAAGATATAATACGACTGAAATTACGTATCAGAAACTACTATAAATAATAATATAGTGATATAAACTTTTTAAACTTTTATTTTTATTTTTTTTTCAAAAGGATAAATATTTTATTTTAAAACAAACCGTATAAAAATATCATTTTTTAAAAAAATCTCTTATTACAAATCCCAATTTTGATTGTTTTTTGTTTTAAAAAATTAACTGATTAAAAATATCAATTTATTTAGAAATAACCTTAATAAATAGATTTTTTAAATTTATTATATATTAAAACATATTAAAATAATATTTTTGTAATTAAGATAATTATTTAATAGGAAAAAAAGACGGGAAAAAATTAGTAAGAATGATTGTGATGTTGATATGTGACATCCCCATTTATCTTTTTATTAAAGTAGTAAGATAAGATATTTATTTTTTAAAAGTTACACCAACTCTCTTGTACGTGTCTTAAAAATCATTTACAGCTTATATTTTCAAGTTCTAAAATGATAAGTAAATTATTATATTTTTTACATTAAGTGTCTCGGTCTAGATCTGAGTTATTTACTTAAAAAGATTGTGTTGCCCCTACACAATTATGGATTATGGGATCTCATTTTAGTTTAATTAATTATTTGAGGGATCTGTTATGAAATCAAGATTAGTTTTTCAGGGATTTGTTATATATGGAATCAAGATTAGTTTTTCATTTTATCTTACTACAAAATTTATAGATAAAATGAAATTGCGTAAATTAATAATTTAGTCATCGCTTATGTCATTAGCTTATTGGTAAGAGTCAAACACTTTTTCACTCTTTGAAGAAAAGCAGAGTTCAAATCCTAACACAAATATATTTAGAAATAAGATTAAACAAATGTGTGATTTATCTTTCTAGAAAAGTTAGTAACTAAATATTGGATGATGTTAATTCTCTTGAGGTGTATAGACAAGTTTATTAGGCTTATATGTTAAGTTCTTTAAGAGAGGTCAAATTGAAATCGAAAATATGAACAAGTTTACATTGACTAGGCCCCAAAATGATTGAGTTGCCCTCCACGTGACCCAAATCTATATTTGAATTACATTTTAGCATCTCCCCTTGATTCAAATAGAGGTGACTCCAAGCTTAGCAGTTAGCTCTCAAGTAAGTGAAGTGATCCTTTCCAATAGCTTTCATGAATATGTTATCATTTGTGTCACAAGGCTCCATCAAAGTTCGTTTTCTTTCAACTAGACTACGGATGCTATATACTTAATACAAAGGTGCTTCGTCCTAATACGAAACGCTTGATTCATTAGGATAAAAATTGTAGATTAACATGTTGTCATATAGGACTGTTGTTGTTTTTTTCTTCTGAATTCCTAACTCTTGCAATGCTTTTCTCATCCATATATGACTTGGCAAGCACCGACTTTGCTGCTATGTATTCCGCCTCTGTTGTGAAAAACACAACCACCTCCTATTTCTTCGACATCCAAGTTATAGCTCTCGTCCCCAAGAAAAACACGTTGGCTGAAATGCTTCTCATGTATTCTGATGATCCTGCCCAATCACTATCCTGGTAACCGGAAAGAATTGTAAACATAGTGTCTTACCAACATTTATCAATGAAATCGCATGATATATTGTGGTGACATATTATGATGATAATGTACAATAAAACATCGGATGAAAAAACTAGTTTCATGATTTTTCTCTGTCAATGAATAAATTGGTATTAAAAAAATAAAACCATTTTTTGAATTTTGTAATTTCTCTTTAGAGTGAAAGTATCGAAAACCAAACCATAAATATATGACTTCTTGGCCTGTTTTATTTAAGTAACTTATTTATGTGTTATTTTACATGCCATATTTCCTTGTATACTATTATATTCTTCTTTGGCAATCAAACGTTTATCAAAATACTCTTTCAACTTTCTTGGACTTGTGGAAGCCCTCTAACACTTATCTCCTCCTTGTTGTTTTCTTTGCTTCCATCTTCACCTGAAATCTCCTCCAGCGACCGACCTTTCGTCTCCGTCACCAGAAACGTACAGAAAAACCCAACATATTCGTTACCGCAAGAATAATCATCGCAGTCTTTATCTTCCCTTTGTTACCATCCAATGTGTACTTCTGAATCCCGAACGCACTCACCATCGCCCCCGCCTTCCCCGCGGCTGCGCTTAATGCATGGCACGTAGACCGCACCCTTGTCGGAAACAACTCCGCGGGTAGAACGAAAGTTGTGCTGTTCGGACCGAAATTCGCAAAGAAGAACGTCAACCCGTAGAGCCCCGCGAACAGCCATCGGTTCTCTTTTGTCGCGAGTTCTTCGTACTTGATTCCGACTATGAACATGAAAACGGACATCATGAAGAAGCCCATTAGCTGGATGTTGAATCGCCCGAGTTTCTCGATGAATGCCACCGTGAACCAGTACCCCGGAAACGTACCAAACATGGCGATCACAAGCATTGCTCGTGAAATCTCGAACATTTCTCTAAGAGCGTTCACTTCATGAGCTTTGTGGGTCAATCCCATCACCGGAAAGATGTCCTTTTGCGTCAAGTTTTGGCTGTAAAACGCGATGTCCAACAAGAACCAAGTGCTCATTGTTCCGATCAAGTGTCGCCCATGTCGCTGATAGAACTTATCGGACAACAAAGGGTAATCGTTGTTCGACTTGAACATAGCCAATTTCTCCTGCTCCGCTTGGATCTCCATGTCCAAGACCCGACCCATATCCGCTGCGGCTTGTTTCGCATTTCCTTCGATTATGGCCGTGTACCTACCCGTTTCGGGCATCTTCATGCGCCAGTAGAATGTCAAGAGTGCAGGCAATGCTCCGAGCATGAGGACGATCCGCCATGCGTAGTCCGCATTAGGTTGTGTCGAAAGGAAGTGGTCCTCATCGAATGACGGGGCCGAATTCGATGTTAAGAAAACATGAGCGACGATCATCGAAACTAAACCAGCAAAAATAATCCCCATTCCTTGCATGGCGAACACGGCCGCAATAAACGCGCCACGGGTTCGCTTGTTAGCGTACTCGGACATGATCGTGGCGGAGAGAGGGTAGTCTCCGCCAATCCCAAACCCAAGCCAAAACCGGAAGAAACATAGGGTACGAATCACTGACTTCGTCCCCGAGCCGAAAGAAAGTCCAGAGCAAATGGCACAAATCATCATGAGAAGCAAGGTTATTCCGTAAACCTTCTTTCGGCCGAGCTTATCGCCAAGCCATCCGAAAACAAGTTGTCCCGAAAGGGTTCCGACAAGGGCTACACCAGTAACCGCGTTGTTGACGTCCATAGGGAGTTTTCCGGGTCCATCTTCGGACATGTGCTCTGGAAAGTAGAGACGGCCCAACAACTTGGAGACGGTGGAGATGCAAAAGAGATCGTAGGCGTCGGTGAAGAAACCCATGCCCGCGATAACGATGGCTTTGACATGGTACCATTGGGTGCGAGCCGAGTCGAGTGCTTCGAGTACTAATAAGTTACTAGAAGCCATTGTTGGTACGTGTCTTGGAGATTATCTGAAGAAACAATGTCCCAGATAGTTTATTTCGTGTTGATTGAGGTTTTGTGATAATATATAGACACGTCTAGGACAATGTTTTTAAGTGTGGTGAGACGTGTGAAACTAGGGTTTAATTGATGGAATTAAAGAATATCCTACTACCATCCGATGTTAATCCCTAAGATATGACTGGATATAAAGTTGTTTGAAATTATATATTTGATGACAGATAATTTTATTGTAAAGTTTAATGCTTTGTTTCCTCCAAATAAATCCTACTGGCTAATTCTAATATATAAACAATGTATTGCCTATATATTTAGTTAAAAACTCTAATCATAATATATATATATATATATATATATATATATATATATTTTTTTTTTTTTCATTTTTTCATATATTGTGAGTATATCTTTACTTTCTAATTATGAGTTGTTAGGAACCATAAAACACTAATAAACATTTTAACCTATACTACTAAAGTTTAAACTGAAAATACGTGCATATCAGTTTCAACTATCTTTCTTATTATGTAATTAAAATGTACACTTTGCACTTTGAATAATCGATCATGTAAACTTGATCTAAATGAAAAGAAGTGTTAGAAATTACCACACTTACCTTTAACACAACCCTCAGGCCTCATGATATTACTTGTTAATCTTTCATGAACATTGTTGTCTCATATTCTTAATTTCTTCTAGTGTCTATTGAATTCTGTTGGTATTCAAGAAGCCTAAAGCAACAATAAACTGATTCGAGTAGAAGAGTAATAATAAAACAATTGACTGCACTTTTGCTTACACAAACTATAAATACAAATACACACTGGAATGACATTTACAAAGCCTTTTGAAGACATATTTAACCTTTACAAACTGTCGCATTGAAATGACGTGCCGTTTTAGTTTAAGTGGTGTCAATATAACCGCCTAATTCTGTAACCTAATTGTCACTTAACAGATGACCCCTAATTACATTAGTACAATTTTGACACACACACGCGTTTCTAACTTAATACATCACACCTGATTACCATAGTGATACATAACAAGTATTTTATGATTAACAACATATGCAACCACCCCTTAATCTAAAAAGGCTATGTCTTCAATCTTTATTCTTCATATCTTCTTTTCTTCCTTCCCAAATGAACAGCTCCTGGTCTGTCAATGCTTGTGTCTTCTTTAGCATAGATCATTCTCCTTGTATTGTATCATAGCACCATTCCAAAGTATTCAAATAGATCGAGATTATAAATGGTTTGATTTTTATCTCCATATCATACTCAAAGCCTTAATCAACTGCACCATTTTCCACAAGTTTGCTATTGTAGTATATATCTTCATATCCTCTGGTCAATTGAACCATCAGTCGAGATCATAAAACTAGACTTCTTTCCCATTGAATAAGAAAGGGGGTGGATCCATTTCATTTGACCAAGTTTATGCCTCCTTAAATTCCTTCTGGATATTGCACTTTTCACCATCAAATACCACTTCAAAATTTTATTAACTGATTCATACTCAATGCACTGTTATTTAGACTTGTGATACATAAAACACTTGGATTGAACAAAGGTGTTTCATATTTATTCAAGCAAATATGCCTTGTTTCATTTTTATTCAAGCAAATATGCCCAAGGGCCTTAATAAACAATAGATTGACCTCATGTGTTCCCGTTTCTACCCCAAAGTTTCATTTGAAATGTGTAAAACAGGCCCTATTACCAGACATGTGGTGGTTTAAACAACGTATTAAAGAACCACATGTTATCCACGTACCAAACGTATTCCAACGAAAACTGTAATTCTTGTTTTCATTCAACTTGAAAGTAGTTTTGGTTTTGGAACTGATTCGGGACTTGTTTTCCAGGGAACTTGTATGCAAAATGGCCCATAAACCTGCATCTATAACAGGTTAATTATATTCGATTTATCTGAGGGGCATGATGTGTATTCTTACAATACTGGTTCAAAAATCTATCTCCAAGTTCCTGGTTTCCTGCACTAATCGCGAGTACATTGTTCTTATGTGTTGGTAAATGTTGACCGTTCACAAGGAATAAACATGCAGATTTGTGAACGTTGGAATAAGCTGGAAAGCATGCGTTAATTAGTGGACCTTGTTTTCAGCTAGTTTGTTGGTTTTCCTTTGTTATTTAAGCACATCGTAGTATATTTTTGTACTTGTGTGACACCCGGCATTTTCCATTCACTTTTTCATCAACACAAACATGGTTTTTTATTATACATTTATACATTTAATGTTATTTACTTAAATATGTCATTTAGCGTACAAACATTCACGAACCCTTCACGTAACGGTAATTCTTCAAAGAATTACCGAATTATACGCGCATTTGTCCCCGAACATTGGTGATTGTCAAAATAGTTTTCAAACAATCATAATTGGTGTGAAATTATATTTTATATGATTATATGATTAACTATGTAGCTTTGTTGTGAAAATTGAGAATTTTCTGGCATTTACGTCTTTTCACACATATTCAGCTTTTAATGCCTAATTATTATAAAAATACCTTTCAAATAAAAAATTAAATATAATTTCATGTTATTAATATTTGCTTGATGTTATGTGAGCATTTGGTGGTTTCAATGTAGAAAATGTTCAAGCGCGTAGCTTTAAAACGATTTTTATAAAAGATGGGGGCCTTTCTTGTAAAAAAAAATAAAAATCCAACCACCAACTCTAATCACCATTTGGCCGTCCCAACCACATTCCCCTTCATTATTTGCGTTGCAAATCATCCTCACACATAAAGCACACCTTCTTTGATCTTGTTCTTGCATATTGGTGATGATTTTCATAGTTTCTTGCATCAAACGCGTAATAGTGATCATCATCTAAGAATTTCAAGTAAGTTTTTATATTTGATTTCATGTTCTTTGATCTTCATGATGAACGTAAACCCTAGATGATCCATACAAGTCAAAACTTGAAATTGACTAAAATTGATGATTGATTATGTGTTAGTATTCGATATAATGATGTTTGTATGGATTGGTTTTGTGAAATTGTGTTGTTTTGATCAAAACCCGAGACTTACTTATAATGGAAACTTTAATTTGGGGCTTTTGTAGATATTGTATGATTTTGATTAAATTGGATTGAATTTATGGTTCTAGGATGTTAGTTGATGTTAATAGATAAAAAGTCATGTTTTGAACTTTTGATTTTGGCTTGGTTTTCAAGTACTTTCCATTATAGGAAACTTTTTGGGTAAGTTAGTTTATAGATGATAATTTATGCATGTTTTATGAGATCTGACTATTGTTATATGATGTTTAGGGCATAAGAATAAACTGGGAATAATCGAATGTTGAAAAACGCATCATATGAGCATGCTTACTATTTATGGAAACTTTTGTGGCTTGATATGATGAATGATGAATATGATATGTGTAGAATATGTTATGGTGATATTATTAATGTTGGGATGATTATTGGAGCATGTTAGGAGACTTTGAATGAAATTTGTGAAACTTGTGTTCTTACGTTTTAATTTTTAGAAACTCTAGGCATGATGAAGTTTCTACGTTATGTTAACATGTTATGAATGGTCATTGGATGTGTAGCATGTATAATTAAGATGTATGTTGTGGTATGATTCATAATCTTTGGATTGCACATATTAACGATGTCATACTTTCCAAAAATAGAAACTCTCCAAAAATATATTTCCGACATGAACTTTATATGAATCCTTATTTGAGCTATTTGAGAATTAATAAACATGTTTTTACATATTTGAGTCACCAACGGGTCATCGGGTCAGTCCGATCAACTTCGGTCAACAAAAAAAACTTTGGTCAAAAAGTCAATTTGGTTAAACACGTCAAACATTTCTCGAACACGCTAACAATTACGTTGTTTATATACAACGGGGTTCATTTGACCATTATGTACACACACTCATAGACATGCATTTGTTAGGTAATGATTAGCTTTTGGTTGTTCTTCTTCATGCTTTTACTACGCATTTAAGGTGAGTCTTCATGGTCCCACTTTTACTTACTTTCTTTTTTGAAGGAGAAGCACGCAAACTATTTCTATTTACTAGTTTTAGTATTAGTGGTATATCGTATGTTACTATAGTGCAAACATTATCACGCAAGTCCTTGCACACTCGAACCGTTAATAATGGGTTAGCAAGGTAATTTTGAGTAGTACTACTGGGTTTGACAAACCCCACCCACCTTAGTCGTGCTAACTCGACCGAAGGTCGGACGGGTGTTTAATTGACCTAAACACTTACCATTGTTTTGTGATAAGACATGGTGGAAGACAAAACAACTCACAAATAGTCAGCTTCGGTTTGAAACGCTAAGTAACTTGATATAGGCTAGCTACCTATAATATACCTTTGTTTACTTTTACCAAGCAAACATTCAAAAATATTTACTTATTTAAACCTGTGAAATCACTAACCTTGTATTGACACATTTTAGCATGTCTTCTCAGGTTGCAGACACGCATAAGGCTAGGGTTGCATATCTAAGGCTCATGCATCATCTTTATCATTTGAATGCAAGTTCATTTACATTTATTACTTTTCTATTGGGTACTTTGTTTTGCGTATTTATTATTTATGGGATTTCAAACGTTTACGCTTCCACAATGATTACATTTATATATGTGTTTTACTCTGATTCAAGGTCAAATGCTTATTTTAAAACACATATAGTGTCATTTGATATGAGTGTGTCTGGGATCTTGGTTTGTCACGCGCCTCGCGGTAGAACCCCACCAGTGGATTTTGAGGGTGTGACAAGTTGAATCGGTCTAAAATTCCTTTGTAATATGTGTAAGTAGTAAACTTTAGAAGATTGACTATTGAATAAAGATTACATTCAACTGTTTATTTTCTTTTCTCATTCCTTGTTTTGTTTCAATTTCAATATGATATCCATTACTTGGTATCAAAGTCGAGAGTTTTGTATCCTCCTTTATGTCAAAATACCTCCAATTCTAAACCATCTCAGTTGCATCAACCTCGTGTAACACGCAGAAGGATACTCTATTTTCGTTCCGGTGCTTGGTTCTCTCTTTGACCAATTACAACACTTGGATATCAAGATGGAGGCAATTATGGATGCCAACGGGTTGTCGGATGCCATCTAGCCACTGACTGGTGTGGTCGGGGATGAAAAGAAATCCAAACAAGCTCGTTCCTTTATCTTCCGGTCAATTCTAAAGGAGGTTTTAGCCCAAGCCGCGAAGAAGAAGACGGCTAAGAAAGTGTGGGATTCCTTGAAATTTAGGTATGTTGGGGCTAAACTGGTCTAGAAGGCTAGATTTCGAATCTTGAAAAGTGAGTTTCAAGCACTTCAAATGAAGGACGAAGAGATGATCGATGAATGTGTTGCGAAGATTTGGGGTATGGTTTCGAAACATAACAATGTTGGTGCAACACTAGATGATGAGGAACTAGTTTGAAAGTTGTTCAACATAGTTCCAAAGAGGTTTATCAATTTTGGTTGCATCAATTGAGCAAATTTCACAAGTAGAGATGATGGCTTTTGAGGAAGCAATTGCTCATCTAAAGGCATACGAAGATGGGATAAAACTTCACCAATCTCAACAAACAATCGAACCTAGTTCACAAAATCTGAGAATCAAGCAATCTCTTAGGATCATAACAGATCTGCTAAACCAAGTAGAAGAGGCAAGAATGAGAAGGGTGGTTGAACAAGATTTAGAGGGCGTGGCCGGGGTCGGGGAAACCGAGGTGGTCACATTGGAAGTTATGAACAGGGAAACAATTCAAGAACTAAACATGAAAGAAATGTTGAGTGTTTCAATTGTCACCAACATGGAAACTATGCCTCATAGTGCAAAGAAACAAAAGAAAATTTGGATGAAGCCATTTAACTAAGTCAAATGATGATGAACCTACACTTCTCTTAAGTGTTCATGGTGAAGATGTATCTGTTATGGTGCTGCTAAATGAAGATAGATTGCTTCCCAATAAAAACTAATTTAAGCAAGAATAAATTCGGGATATATGGTATGTTGACAACAGAGCAAGTAATCATATGATGGGAACTTTAGAAGCCTTTGAAGAGTTGGATCAAAACAATATTGGATAGGTTTGTTTTGGTGATGATTCAAGGGTTCAAATCAAGGGGAAGGGGTCCTTTCTCTTTGAATGCAAGAATAATGAAAATTCGTTGGTTCCATATGTATATTACATCCCTGCCTACCAACAACATATTTGTCACACCCTTAAAATCTACGTGCAGGGTTTTATCACGAAGCGGCTGAACAAAACAGGATCCACGTTATTAATAACTCAGAACGACTCTATATGTAAAATTTAAAACAAACTAGACTTTAAAACTTTAAAATATTGCAGAAGCTTTTAGTAGATATTTTAAACCCAATGTATTAAAATGCAAATTGTGCAAAACACGCAACCAACCAATATTTGTAAGTATGCATTAAAAATAAAATGTAAACCTATTAGTGTTCAAAAGCATGCTCGACTCGTTAGTGCTCTTAAAGATAGTTTCTCATAATGAACTAAGAAAAGCATGCTATGTAACATCATGTATTTTTGGGTTAGTTAAAAGTTAACGTTGTTATGCTCGTAAGGACTATTGTTGCCATATATGAAACTCATGGGTTACTTATGTTTATTTCTTTAATTTATCTTGAATCTTTTAATTTGAAGGCTAATAATGTTAATAATAATAATAACTAATAATAATAATAATTATTATAGTAATAACAATAATAATAACAATGATAATGATAATAATAATAATAATAATAATAATAATATAATAATAATATAATAATAATATAATAATAATAATAATTTGCACTAAACTTAAAAATGTTAAAACTTAAACTAAAAAGGATAGGGGTTTGTTTTGTCATTTTAGAAACCTTAAAAGAAATTTTTACACATAAAATAACAACTTTAAAACTATAGGGACCATTTGTGCAAATTATTAAAAACCAAATTGAACCCCCCCTAACCCGCAAATCCGGCCAATTCCAGCTAACTCGCCGACGACCCTCCGACGAGTCCCAAAGCCGCTAATAACGGACATTTCCTAACCCAAAACCAACCCAAATCGATTCATTTGCACGTTTCGAACTTAAATACATGGTTTACTTGGGTTTAAATCATCGATATTTACTTGAATCATCTAGTAACCGAAACCATTAAACGCGAAGAGCTGTTCAATGGTTAAGGCTAATAATAATTGAATTAACTAGTCCTAATCGAACTTTTATCTGATAACTAATCATTACAACTTCCAATTTCATCTTAAATAAACAAAATCTTGGAATTTGTTTGGATCGTGTACCAGACGAATACTAACAGATTTACTTGTATACCGAATCAAATAGTGCGGAATCCTATTTGACTGGCGATCCAATCAGTGAGAACGCACGTAGGATTAATTAAATATTGAATCTAAACGTTAAGAACGATTAGCAATCGATCTACTGCGGTCTATGAAGTTGGAACAGGTTGCTAGAGGTCTCTGGACGGCTAGGATACGTCAAGGTATTGAATTATTAAGTGTCTTGTTTTTCCACAATTTAAGTGGTATATATAGGTTAGGATTTATCAATCGTGCGACTGGACCATTTGCATGGGTCAGTCGTGCGATTGAGTCATGTGGTTGATCCATTCGCACGACTGAGTGTTTAGTCGTGCGACTGAGTCAATCTCATGTTACAATCATACGACTGATCCAGTCTCCTGGTTCATTCGTATAACTGGTTCATTAGCATGATGTTGTTCATGCGTATGGTCCATTAGCATGGGCCAATCGCATGAGAACTTCACCTAATTAAGTTTGAATATGTTTCATAATCATTAATTGATTTAGATATTATTCAAACAACCACAACCTATATAGTTAGTTCAATATGCATTATTACATACCAACCAATGATATATTCACATTATAAGCACAACCACATATTGTGTTTCATTAGGTACCCGTACAATTACATATGTGTAAAACAATAAAGACATATTACATTAAGTTCAAAAACTAGGGATACATGTATCTACAAACTCCCCCTTGGACCTAGTTTTGTCTAGTGTCTTACATCCTTCATAAGTTCCTCAAACTTCTTGTACTTCTCTTCTCTAGTGACTCCGGCATGTATCTCAAAAGCAAAACAAAGTCTTATCACGTTCTGAAATTGTAGAGCTTGTACAATATCTTGAGAGTCATAGAATAATGGCCACTTGTATAATGTATAGACATCATCAGCAGACAAGTTTGTAAGCCACATTGGGTCAAACACCCTGATGGTTTCCATTACATCATTCTTGTTCAAAACTATGACTGCCTCTCCTGTCCTCTAATCATAGTACCACCATTTGAAGTGTGGAGTGAAGTCCTGTGGCATTTCCTGTAGGGGGATCTTAGACATTGTGCGCGGAGGACTCCACTTCAGCATTATTTTCGGTTTTCTAGTTATGGCTTCAACCTCAGACCATCTGATATACCTCGTTGGCTGTTGAGGTTTGAAGTTGACCCATCTGGTGTGGTACTCTCTTTTAAGATCTGCTTCAAACCAGGCTGACATTTTGCGTGGGTCAGCGTATAGCAATTTTAACTTTGCTAACTGGTTAAGCTCAAATCCAGGAAGAGTCTTCAGGTCATGTGGGAACCTGAAGTACTCAATCCCTTTCTCACGTTTAACTGCATAAACGTTGAGATCTTCAAAATACACCCATGCTATGATTTTTCCTGACACCTTGTGATGTTTCTTCACTTTGTATAGCTTGGTGTAGACAGTTGACATTGAAGCACTGTGTTGGCTCTTATTTCTTCAAAGCATGCAGCCTACTCAGCCTTTCTTCTTTCTTGTCAGACACTTCTTCCATTTTATCCAGAGTCTCAAAAGTTTCACTGACAAGATTGTCACCCAGATTGGGAACGACATTACACTCAATGTCAGTGTACTCTGGATAGTGTTGGTCCGTGACATCTTCAATCTCGATCTCATCAACGTCGTTGAGCTCATCGTCACTTTCCACGTGGACTATTGGAGCATTTTTCACGATCTCATCTAGATTGGGTCGGAATATTTCAGCAAGTTGCTCGTCGGTGAGATCATGAATTATCTCTCATTCTTTAGAAGTGTAATTCACTAATCTCCTGACTATTCCTGCAGATCAAGAATCATCGTGAGCTGAGTCTTGATCTGTTGGAGGGGAGCAACAACAAATTCATCTCTTTGATAGTTTGGATCTGCTTGATTTAAAACATGTAACACATTAACCATTAGTCAACAATCAAAGCAGTAAACATTAACAATAAATATAAACATTAATTACATTAATTTGATACAAGATTCAAATACACATGATTTAAATAACATAAACAACTAAGCATTAATCTTGTCTTGTATCATGTGCTCCTCTGCTGACGGGGCTGATGTGGAGGCACATTGGTCTTGAGCTCTCTTGGTCCTCCTTTCACTTGCAGATGTTGCACCCATAGCAGAAGTATCATCATCTCCATCATCATCATCATCATCATCAACATCATCACCAGCATCAATATCCCCCCCTTGATCATCACCATCATCATCATCGTCATCACTGTCATCATCATCACCATCATCTCCATCCCCTTCTCTGATCTTTAAGGCTCATCCTTTGATCCTTTGAGCCTCAGCATGATGGTCTTGTTGGTCGCCTCCAACTCCTCTATCCGTTTTACTGATTGGACATGTTGCTCCTAGAGTTGGGACATCTCTGAGCTCTGAGTAGCCATCTGTTGTGCTTGTTGCTCTATCAGCTGTGCCTGCTAAGATATCTGCAGAGATTATGCAGTAGTAAGTTCTACTAGCTGACGAATCTGGGCAGTCTTCTCGTCATCGGCTGCCAACAGCTTCAGCACCATACGGTTAAGTGCCAAGAGTTGTTCCTCTACCCCACTAAGAGGTAAAGAGGATCCAGATGGAAAGGAGGTGTAAGATGACGGTCCTGCATGGTGGCTAGTGGTGGTGGTGGTGAAGATTGGGGGTGGTATAGATAAAGGTGGTGGGGGATGAGCTGTAGTGGAGGTGGATTGTATACGGGTAAGTGGTGGAGTGGGTGTGGTAGTGGTGTGTGAGGTGGTAGATATGGTGGTGGATGGGATGGTGGTAGTGGTGGTAGATGGAGTGGTGGTAGTAGGTGGAGTGGTGGAAGTGGTGGTAGTAGTAGTGGTGGTGATGAAAGTCATCCTCCTCCTCTTCTTCTTCAAACCGTGGGGTTGAGCCATCCTTTTCTTCCTCGAGCCCCTCGAGGTGGATGCTCCCCCTGGAACACTGCTGGGATGATCGGGAGCATAAGTAGGATCAGTTTCAGCCTCCCCAGACTCGCCAGGGCATCCTCCAACCTCTTAAATACCTCGGTCAGTGGCAACCACCCTGCTCCCCACCGTCCGAGTCAAGGGCTCCTCGTCTGTCTCCTCCTCCGCATCAAGATGAAAGTCCTGATGGAACCCTGCAGCCTCTGTTCCACGTTGGGTGGATGCTGGAGATGCTATATCAGCAGTGAGGGCCCTCAGTTGAGTGGGCCCTGCATCTCCATCATGACCACTGTCATCGTCGTCGGAGTCATCTTCAGGGAGCTCCAGTTGCTCCACATCCGAGTCACTGTCTGCATGGCGCCATTTACGCCTCCCTGGCGCCACATAGTTCACCTTGGCCAAATGGCCGATGATTCTCTTTACCGGGGGTTTGACCTGCTTTCCCTGTAAACCTTCATACGACCCAGTGTCGTATCATCCATGATCTCCAATGACACAACGTTGTGGCTCTCCTTGGGCAGTGTGGGCAGCTTCTCATCAAAGATCATCTGTAAAAACCTAGGTTACATGCAGAAACCCTCTTTGCCCTTCGCCTCTAGATTCTCTATCAAGTAAGAGAATATCATACTTGAGAAGCTGAAAGGGTGGTTCAGTACTAGTGCCACATAGGCATTTTGGATCTGGTCTGAAAGATCATCAAACCCACCCCTTCGTGAAGCCAAGCACTTGAGGATGACATGTGCTAAGTACTTGTACTGGGGACACAGGTTGCTCTTGTTGAGCACACCTACATTAATATCCCTAACGTACTTCATTCTTAAGAAGCACCCTCTCACAGTCAGCGGGTGAAGTCTGGTAGGGTGGTCTGGATCATCACCCACCCCGGTACACACCGAATATCCTTAGCAGTAACCTTAATATCCATCCTAAAAATGGAACTCCTGATGCTGTATGGCTCATGAGAGCGGTCAACCGATGCCCCCTCCCAGAAGGCCTGCTGAATAGACCTGTAGGGAGTGCATGGTGTAGATATCGCCTTGTAGATCCTGGATCGCTTGAGGAAAGAAATGATCCCTGCAAACTTGGCACCATTCCGAGTCGTGGAATCTAAATGATCACATATTTTGTGCTTGGGGTTGATGGACCATCTATCAGCCATCAATCTGTAACACAAGACACGTAGACATTAGATAACCTCACAACACAAATCAGTTCTAATTAACTTGGTTGAATTCATTCTGGTTCATTCATGCGATTGAACCATACGACTGTATTCAATCGGTTGATCTGGCATGCGACTGGGTTCAGTCAGGCGACTGAGCAGGCGACTGAGTTCAATCAGTTGACTGAGCCTGCGATTGGTTCAGTCGGCCGACTGAGCTCATTCGCATTATCCATTCGGCCAATTGAGCCATTCGACCAGCTCAATCGTGCGATTGGAGTTCATCCTGGTGTCTAGTCACATGACCCACTGTTCGGTCGACTGAGATTCAAATTTTAACCAATTCTTGAAATTAGACGTCACGTAATGGTTCTTTAGACTCGCATTCATTATACTAATAACCTAATAACCTTTATTTCAACATTTTACTTGGTTTAGTTAGGTTATCAGTCCATTTAAGGTGTCGGGTCTTGTTAGGGCCAATTTCTTTATTTTAAATTCTAATCGAAGGAATTTTTGGCATGTTCACACCGCATTTTACCTGTATAAACACCACGAACGTCAGTTAATAAGAATATGCAAGAAATTTGGTCAGAGGAAACTTTGGCAGAGTAATGGTAGGCTGTGCGATTTTAGGGCGATTGGGGTGATGAGTTGATGCGATCGACTATGGCCCTATTTATACTGAGTCTGATTTCAATCGGCCGACTAGACCATTCGCTCGTTTCATTCGGGCGAATGGACCTTAGTCATGCGATTGGCTCAGTCGATCACATTCAGTCGACCGACTGGATTTCAGTCGGGTGACTGACTCATTCGCACAGGTCCCTTCGGTCGACTGACTCATTCTGATAAGCCATTCGGGTGAATGGTTCATACTCATGTGCCATTCGGCTATTTAGTGCATGAGTATGGTCTATTCGTCCGGTTGGTCCATACTCATGGTCCATTCGTGCGATTGGATCGTATTCATGATTTTGACTTTATGACCATTCCTCACTTAAACCCTTTTTAACTTTTTAATGAACATTTTGAGCATGTGATCATCTCAAACATGATCATTTTAACGTGAAAAACTATTAATCACCTAAGACGTGATCCTTTTAAGCAATTTGTCACCTCAGACGTGACTGATTTTACCTTTGAAAACACATGTGGTCACCTCAGACGTGACACTTTTATATGATTAAATCCCCTATTGAATTCCATGGCATAGTCCGATATCAAACAAAACTGAATTAGACTAAATTTAAACAAAATAAAAGACTTAAACTGAAATACAAAACTAAGACTTGTTTTTGACATTTTGTGTGAGGTGTAAATCCTAAGATAGTAATCTAATGGATTCGGTTCCAGAATAGGCAGCTTCAATTAATTTTGACCATGAATGGACCGATTCAATTTGGAATCATATAGGCAAGTCAAATCATTTGAGACATGTTATCAACACCTTTCGATGCTCAATTCTTGTTTTTCATCTAGAGTCGTTACCAGGTTTAGGAAATCATACTAGTACTATTAGATCCCCACATTGATTTGGATTTTCAAGAGTTGTAGCCACGATGATTGTTAGTATACTGGTCCTCTTAAATCCATACACAGACTTTTGACACAGATTGGTGATAGGTTAAGGTTTGACTATTTCAACAAGCATTTGTGGATCCCACACTTATATGGTAATCAACATTCCTGAGGAGATTTTGAGCGGTCTCAGGGTAGTTTTCAAGAAGAAACTATTCTTAGAACTTTTAGAGAGAAGCCAAGCCTCACCTCAGTGCCACCGCATAGCAGGGAGGCGGCAAACAACAATGAATTCTAGAATATATAGGTTATGCTTATCCTCAGGTTAGTGCCACCGCACAGCAGAGAGGTACATAACCTATCCACTTGTTTAAGCAATTTTAATCTTTTTGCACAGTTCTCACAAACAATATAAGTTATTAGTTTGATTGCTTTTGCTCATATTTTGGTCTTACGCTCACATTTGTGGCGCTTATTCTGCTCATCACCCCTTATTGGAATTTTGTTGATTGTGTTAACCAGGGATAAGATGTTAACCCACAGTTTATTGAACAACTTAGTTTGTTCTTGAGATCACTAACAAGGTCTAATCATCTATTGTGTTGAATCTACCAACATATCATCTGTGGTCTAACAACCTCTAGGTCTACTTTCTTTGTGTTACCTTAGTAGTAGCTAGTTTTACTATCATTTTCCTTTTATATTGCTCAGACTACACAGACTTATACTTTGAACTTTGCATCTTATTTTATATAAACTTTTAACGTCCCAAGTGGTTTGTACCTGTGTACTATCATTTTCCAAAGTCATTGAATTGGGGTCACAGATACGATCTAGTTTCTATCAGCTAGCCTCTCCTCTTCCCTCGTTTTTTTGTTAATGTTACTTACTAACCTATTCTCCCCCTAAAATTCTAAAACCGTAACCGATTTACACTTTTTAAGATTTTATAGGCGACCAAATAACATCAATTTAATTTTGACTACTTAATATAAAATAGATAAATAAATAAATAAACGAAAATTAAAAGAAAATTTGACTATACTCATCGGACTACACATGGTCATCATCACGAATTACCTCACTTTTCTTTTTAACATCGTTGACCTCTAACAGATATAAAAAACATGGTTTATCAAAAGCCTTTGTATAGAGGTCAGCGAGTTGAAAATCAGTATTTATTTTAATCACATTGATTAGGTTCTTTTCAAAGCAATCACGTATAAAGTGATATTTTATCCCGATGTGTTTGGTCTTAGGATGTTGGACCGAATTTTCAGTTACTGCAATTGCTGCAGAGTTATCAACAAAAATAGGAGTAGGAGAGAACTTCAAACCGTAGTCCCGCATTTGCTATTGAATCCATATGACTTATGAACAGCAACTTGCAACAACAACGTTGACAAAGCAACCAAGGTCTGCTTCTTACACTGCCAGGTGACTAATCTCCTCCCAAAGAATTGATATCCCGTTGATGTAGACTTGTAGTTCATCTTGCAGCCACCGTAATCCGAGTCACTATACGCTGTCAGCTCGAAGTCATCGTCATGAGGATACGACAATCCAAGTGTTGGAGTACCATTCAGATAATGAAAGATCCTTTTGACCCCTATTAGATGGTTAACTTTTGGCTTTGCCTGATATCTTTAACATAAACATGTCACGTACATGATATCAGGTCTTGAGGCAGTGAGGTACATGAGAGATCCAATCATTCCTCGGTACATGGTGGCATCGACCAGATCACCATTCTCGTCGAGTGTTACATCATGGTTGTAGCAAGTGAAGTCCCAGCTACGAAAGCATTCTCCATGTCAAACCGACTGAGGATATCTCCTACATACTTGGTCTAATGTAGGAAAATCGCTTTTGGTGTCTGATCAACCTGTAACCCGAGAAAGAATTTCATCTCTCCCATGGCACTCATTTCAAACTCAGCCTTCATTATTGTTTCAAACTCTTTACATAGATCTTCGTTCTTTGAACCGAAGATTATGTCATCGACATAGATTTGGACAAGCAGTAAATCTCCATCCTTTTCTTTTATGAACAGTGTGCAATCAATGACACCTCTGCGAAAATCGTGTTTCACTAGGTGAGTCGAGAGTTTCTTATGCCAGGCTCTAGGAGCTTGATGAAGCCCATATAGAGCCTTGTCGAGTTTGTAAACTCTATCCCGATGATATGGATCCTCAAATCCCTCGGGTTGACTGACGTACACTGTCTCTCTGATTTCACATGAAGGAATGCACTCTTCACCTCAAGTTCATAAACTTTAATCTTCATATACGATGCGTAGGCAAGGAGATACGGATTGCTTCCATTCTTGCCACGGGTGCAAACACTTCATTGTAGTAATGCCCTCGACTTGTCGAAATCCTTGAACAACAAGTCAAGCCTTGTTTCTGATGATCACGCCTTGATCATCTTTCTTGCATTTCAAGACCCATTTTGTGCCAATGACCTTAGCACCTTTAGGTCTATCCACCAGAGTCCATACACCTAACTTCTTGAACTAAAGAAGTTCTTCTTGCATGGCACTCACCCATGCCTCATCATTCAGGGTTCACTAACATACTTGGCTCGAACTGAGACACAAAGCAACAATATGCACCGTCATGAAGATAACCTTTTTCATCACCGAGGCATAATCAGCTGAATACAACTGATTTCTAGTTTGAACTCCTGATCTCACATCTCCAATGACATTATCCAAGGATGATAGACATTTAGGCGTGATCCAGGAGTGGTTGGAACAACTATCTCAGAATCAAGATTATGAACATTCAGTCAGTATCTGAGGCAGTAGGAGTCTGAGGTTCGAAAACGCAGAGGCATCAATGTCAGATGCTTATGGACTATCGGTAGGAGGAACCTGTTGCTCCTGGTTATTCTGATCAGTCTCCACAACTTCTTCATCAGAGAAGAGTCACTATCTTCAAATGCTCCCCCTGAGTTGTTAGATGAATCGCCTTGTAGTCAGATGATGTAGATTCCTGAGATGGTGTGTTTAGAACATCATACATCTTTGTTGCTAACTCAATCATCAGAAGTGGAGAGTGGTATGTTGAAGGACTGAAGAATCCATCATAGTCGAAAAAGAAGGCCGGTCCTTTTCCAGCAGGTGGTGTGGTGTATCTCTGAACATCAACATTACACCACACTTCTACTTGACCGTAGAGTTGTTGTAAACCCTCTTGTTCGGTATGTTGTATCCTAGAAAGATACCTTCATCAGCCTTCTAGCTGAATTTTCCCTCTTGAGTCTTCTTCAGTAGGGTGCACAGAGCGCCAAACGGCTTCTAGATTGGGTTTACGTCGTTTTAGTAACTCAAACAGTCTTTCCATGGCGTTTAACTACCAGAACCTAATTTAGCATATAACACGCATTTGCAACTGCTTCATTCTAGAATTGGATAAGCAGTTTTGAGTCTGCTAGCATCGTCCGTGTGTCTCTATCAAGCTACGATTCTTCCTTTCAGCAACGCTGTTCATATAAGGAGTGTAGGCAGAGGTGAACTGATGCACACTTCCCTTTTCCTTGCAGTAAGCCTTCATCCATTGATTCTTGAACTCGGTTTTGTTGTCTGAGCGCACTTGACGTACCTTTAACTTATATAGAGACTCCAGAGTAGTTACTAACTCCTTGAATGACTCAAATATTTCTGATTTAGATTTCATAAACATCACCCAAGTGAATCTTGAGTAGTCATCAGTAACTACATAACAGTACAAGTCGCCTGCGATGCTTCTTGTACTAACTGGACCAAACAGATCCATGTGAAGAAGTTCAAGAGGAAGTTCGATAAAATGAATTTTCTTTCCTTATGAGACTTCTTCGTCTGTTTTCCCTTCTTGCACGCAACACAAAAATCTAGAAGTGGAAGTTTTTGACGTTAACTCCTCTCACTAGATCATTCTGGATCAAGTGATTCATCTTTCGTGGATTAATGTGTCCCATTTCCTATGCCAAGAGATGGATTCCTTCTCAGTAGCTTTTGACAAGAAGCATTGAACTTCATGATCCGTTGTGGAGGCCTTTGATAGATCCAAGACATAAAGGTCCTTATATCTTGAGGCAGACATTAATACTTGATCCTCCGGGATGACATAGTCCTTTGATAGATCCAAGACATAAAGGTCCTTCTTGTTGTCAAATATTACCTTAAAGTCTTTATCACAAATTTGAGAAACAGAAAGAAAGTTATTTTGAAGTTGTTGAACGTAGTTTACCTTGTCAAACTTCATTTTCTGATTACCTACTTCCCCTTGAGCTGTGATGTACCCACCTTTGTTTCTTGCAAACAAAACGTGACCTCTTTTTATTTGTTTGACGTTTGATAAGAGATCCCTGTTCCCTTTCATGTGCCTGGATGCTCCACTGTCTATAATCCACGTGTTGTTTTTAGCACTATATCGAACACCCTACACATTCAATTTGAAAACATTAGTTCAGGTTAGGGACCCAAGCCTTCACTGGCTTGGGTTTCCCAGAGGCATCACACATTGACCGTTCAAGGGTGAGGGAAGCTCAGAGGTCTTCATGTTCTCACTATCAAACAATGAGGTTTATTTCTCCTTTCATAAGCCAGCTTTGTGTAAGGCCTATTTGTGATAAACAGACGACTGGCTAATGTGTTGAACTTTAGGTTCACTATCCCTTTTAGGTGGCGTCACTGAGTTCCTTTTAAAAGGGCTAGGTTTTTGTTCAAGAAGTTCAACTTTCCTCCTGGTGTTCGATAGTAAGGACATGAGACGCAATGTGTCCATATTCTCCACAACTGTAGCATGATCCGCCTTTGACTTTACGATTTAACTGTTTTTGTGGAGATGTATGTGACACCCAGGTGACCTTACTCTGTTTGGTTTTTGACTCTGCTTGTTTAGATGTTTTGTCTGGTTTAACAAAGTTAATTGCTTTAACATTTTAACATCTTTTTCTTTTCTATTTTCTGGACTTTGACATGATGCACGTGATTGGTTAACATTACTGGTCTTTTAGGTTTAGATTTTACAGTTGTTGAACCAGACTTTATACTAACCTTTTCAAACTCTTTGACCAGATTAACACAAGGCATTTTACCTTTTGCCTTTGAAGTGACCTCCTTTTGTTTAGTACCAGATTCATTTGATGAACATATGGAATCGGGATCACTTACAAGAAGAGCGGACACCATATGATCCTTGATTGGATTGTTATTAATTGGTTTACTTTTAGTGTTCATCAAGGTCTCATGTGGTGGTGGAACCACTTTATAACCCAAACCCTCCCCATTATTACGTTCTCTCACTAAGTGTTGGACTATGTGTGAAGAACTAGTCCAACTATGTAGTTTTTGTTTTAGGGTAATAACTTCTACTTCTAAAACTGCCTTTTGTTTCTTAGTGTCCTCAAGGGAGTTTAGATAGTACCTAATGTCATTAGCTTGGTTAAAAGCTACTACTTATGTTTCCCTAAGCTGTTTTTTCAAAAGGTCTATCTTTTCTTTGTAACTATGCTCATTTTGTTATAACACTCTGTTAGCTTCAGTGCATAGTTCCAGGTCCTTTACTAAGTTATCATTATGATCTAATAACCTAGCAAATTTTAAATCAATGCTTTCCCTAAATTTATTACAATTAGAACAAGCATGATTATTAAAAAGTTGGTCAGTAGTACTTACCTGAGCGGGTTCTGATGAATCAGCCATCAATGCAGAGTCTGGTGTTTCTGGTGCTGGTGATTCTGACGTTGTTAAGGTTTTCCCTTCTTCAGGCAGGTAGTTGACCACTGGTGCAGTTTCTTCTGAGTTTGACATCGCGAGTTCGACTGCAATATCTCCTTCACTAGCAGAGTCATCATCTATATTCTCCACACTAGCAATATTAGATTCTCCCGGTGAGACTAACCGAAAGCTCCAGTCCTATCCTTCATCATCATGAGCAGTCAAGGCTTTGGGATCCTTGCTTGATGAAGTAGGACTGCTAGTGGGTTTATCCTGACGATTGAAGGAGGAGAAAGGATTCCCATTGCCAGTCTTCTTGGCTTCACGCATTCCTTTTTGAAGTGCCCTTTCTCACCGCAGTTGAAGCAAGTTACCTTGGTTTTATCAAAGCTGAAGGTAGTGTCCTTAGTTGCAATCAAATTTTGTCCGGTCTTTTTGACAAACTTCTTAGCTCTCCGGACAGCACTTGCTAAGGCCCACATTATGTCCATCCGCTCCAGCTCTGTCTCATCCACCTGCTTATAATCCTCATCTGCCAGATGGCAGTTCTCAATTTTACCAGCAATTAGTCCATCATAGGAGTGGACTACCACAACTAAGAGATCCATGTGCTCTTTAGCTACCTCAACTGTCACATTGCCAAAGTTCTCGGTCTTCATCTTTGCTGCATTTGCTTCAGGTTCAATGTATTGGGTACCAGACGACCCTGACGACGTCTGACCCTGAAATAGAGGCTGGTGAAGGGTCAGACGAGCTTGATACAAAAGCTGTCTGAAGAGGTGCTCTAGATGTTTTGGCTTGAGGAGTCGCATTGTACAGTGCAGGATTCTGATCGTAAGAAGACTTTTGAGCTCCGTACTTCATCCTCAGTTCTTCTTCTCTTAGTTTCATAATGAAGTCATTGATATCTAACTTCGTCAGCATACCATTCTATTTGAGATTGGAGACAAATGAAACCCATTTCTCCGGCAAACCATCTGCAAAGTTAGACATTTTGTCCTCCATTGACGTCATTGATATCTAACTTCGTCAGCATACCATTCTATGACTTCAGTAGATATCATCAGCTGATGTCTTCAGTCTTTGTCTTCAGACTTTGTACATCAGTTGTTGATCTTCAGCACTTGTGAACTCTTCAGCTGTTGTACTTCAGTACTTTGGTCTTTCAGCTTCAGCACTTGTGTTCTTCAGCTGTTGTACTTCAGCACTTTGGTTCTTCAGCTGTTAAGGTCTTCAGCACTTGATCTTCAGCTGTTGAAGTCTTCAGCACTTGTCAAACTACTGATGAGGCTTTCAGCAGTTGTTGTGATACCGTGTGGGACTTAGAGGTTTTCTGATCTTGGCTCATTGGTTCTTTTGGTCCAACAAACTCCCCCTGAACCAATGCAGCCAAAACCTCTAACTTATTTATACTCCCACTTATTGATGGCAAAAATGTTGGTCTTTTTCCTTCTTGATCAGTAGAGAAGATGACCCATGTACGCTCCGGCCTGGGAAGAACCTCAAATATTTGTTTGGCAGAGTATGAATGGGAACTCTGTTTTGGGGAACTGGACACAGAGTTGTTATCCCATTCATGAGATTCACTTCCCCATAATGAGTCTGTACGACTCTCTTGTGTAGGCCTCAAGGAAGGTGATTTGTTCCTCCATGGTTAGCTCTTCAGCACCTCCTTCAAACAATGATTCCGGCCCATAATACTCAGATAGGTATTTGGCCTGTTTCCCATTCTTTAGCTCCACAGTTGTTATTATTCTGTAAGCAAACTCATCCGGGTGATTACCCTCTAGGAACAACTGGAGCTCATTTTTCCTGACTTCCTCAAGCCTCTTGTAAACTAACCCCTTTTTCACTATTTGTTTTCCAGCATCTTCTGAGGGGTTAGATTAGCTTTGTAGGCCTTCTTGAAGTCTTCTAGGATTTCCCAGGGTGAAACTACAAAGACCAGAGAGATCACTTCATCTACGATCTTTTTCACCTGGCCAATGTATCTCCGAGGTATATTGTTCTTATGAATTCTGTGAGAGACCCTGGGATCAGGCCAAATCCTCACTCTTTCCTTTTGATATTGAAAGGTATGCCTGAGAGTGTAAAGTCTGAGGGCTTGCTCCTTCATATGATGATGAAGATGGAGATGTGGCTGCATAAGCTTTGTCAACTCTCTTCAGCAATCCTCATCATGCTGTTTATGAAGCTCTTCTTCTTCTAGCTTCACTTTAACCATTTGTCTTGGACTTCAGGAGTAATTGCTGAGGAGTGACTTGTGGCTTAGGCAACTGAATCACAGCTGATAGCGGCAGCCTGTCTTCATCATCTTCTTCATCTTCTTCTAGCCTCAATATCCTTCTCTTCTTCTTCAAGGGTATATCATCGGCTATGGGTTTTGAGGGTAAGGGAGTTGGTTTGGGGGTTGTGTTTTGGGTGGTTTTGGTGTGGGAATGTTGACAGGCTGTGCTAGCATCCTTGAGGTGAGTGTGGCTTTTGATTGCTTTGCTAGCTCAGTCCTGCTCCCAGCACCCACTTCATTCAAAGCTTCAATAACAAGCCCCTTAGTGTATGCTTCAGACGAACAGATCTTGGTGGTGATTGCCAAGATACTGTCCCTGGACCAAGCTTTGATCTCAATCATTGATCTTCCAAGATATTTTGCAATAAATCTTATCATGATTTCTAGCCTTTCTCTTTCTAACACTTCATAACTTGCCCATCTATTCTGGATTTCTTCAATCTCTAGTCGTCGAATCTCAGAGTCAAGTTTGTTGGTGTCATGACCTTGCCTGAACAGCTGATCAATGATGTTGTCCATTGATCTACTGTGTTCGGCATCAGCCTCTTTTATCAGTAGCTCCAAGGCTTTATCTTCAGCAATGTGCTCATCAGCACCTTTCTTTCGCTTGTAGGTGAGCATTGGTTGCTGTTCTTTCTCCTTTTGGGCTTGCTTCGCTTCCTTCTTTTCCTCGGATCTTTTCCTCTTCTGTTCTTTCACTGCAGGACTCTCCCCTTTTTGGTTGCATTGGAGGAAGGGGTTGAGACCGCAGAAAGAGTCTTGTGGACAGCAGCATCAACCAAGGGCTGTAATGTTGAGGAAAGCCTCTCATCAAGGGCTTTGATCACTATATCAGTGATTGGGGGTGATGAGAGGGAGGGAATTTTTGAGTGCAGCACCTATTTGCTCAGGAGGGTTCTGTTCCTGAGAAGTAGGGCCTGAAGCGGAGGCAGGTGGTTGATTTTGGGGTGGCTCTGTATGTGAAACCTTCAAGGGAAGGTGCCATCTGTGGGTGTATGAGGGTGGCAGATGGACTTGCATCCTGAGACATCTTGGCCAGCAGCTCTTTGAGTCTGCTAACCTCATCCTCTAGAATGGTGTTTTGAGCAACTACATCGTAGAAGAAGCTCAGGTCATCATCAGTTGATACTGAATCACCTGACCTCCTGCTTAGAGCAGGAGGATGTACATGCACTGGGTGTAGACCAGTTGGTGCATGTGCCCCTTGTGCTTGGTACTGGGGACTTCCAGCCTCAGGACAATGTCCATCATCAGCAGTTGCCTCTAGGGAGGTCTTAGCAATGTTACCAGCCTCACTCTGGTCATGTGCTGAGTCAGAGGAGGTGGCAGCCTCACTAGATATTCTAAGCTCCTTCTCTACACCAGGAGATAGAATTGGGAAACCCCTGTGCTGTGGGTTCTCAGGTGCACTGTGTTCCTCCCCTCAATGTAGAGGTATTCCCAGTAATAAGTGGTTTCTGGGGAGGGGGTGAGGAGTGCAATTGAGTCAGCACTTGAGCAACTATTAAAGTTGGGCTGTGAGGGGCGGTTGTTTGGGGTACGGGGGTAGAAGCAGTGTGCACCTGGGTTGGATGGTGCTCTTCAATGGCAATCTCCTCAAGTGAGGAAGATCCCAGATAAGTAGGTGCCCCTGGGTTGCTGCAGGCTCCTGTTGAGAGGAAGCCTGAGCGGCTGTGACTGGAGGAGTCATGGTATCCACTAGGGGGTTTGGACTAGTGGATATATCCTGCGTTTGTTGTGCAGGAGCATCCTCAGGGGACTCAATTCCCTGAGTAGCCATTTGGGTTTCTTTTTGTGAGTTTGGTGGGGACATTGGATTTGGAGGTGGTGGTGTGGGTTCCAGCTGCGTGGGTTTTCGCAGCTTGGCAGCCAGTTTGAGTGTCCGGTCGGAGTTGTGCCGGAGTATACTTCTGGCAAAACAGCCGTAGCAGGGACTCCCAAGCCAACAAGTCCCTCAGCATTAAGCTGGTCTATTATAATGGCCATTATGAACCGTGGATAGAGTATCCAACGGTTGGCAGTTAGTTTTTGAGCCATATCTTTGAGCTCTGAAAATATTAATTCTGAAAAATTCAGTGGTTGTTGCTCAAGGATAGAATACATTACCTGCTGCCATTTGGTGGACATTTGATCCCAAGACGATGTCTTAGGGGCCAAACATACATTGACCATGTGAAAGATCAGGCGCTCAGCGTCATTAAAGTGTTTCTTCATGATGGTGGTGGCATTGAGATCACCTTGATATCCATGCTGAGCAAATGATAGATCTATGGTGCCCTTCGGATATCCAGCAGAGAGGTAGCATCACTCAGTTGAAGAATTTTACGGATTGTTGCAGGAGTAATCACTACTTCTTTGTGGTTGACGACTGACCGGAGGGATTGTGTGTGCTCTCCTCAGTAGTGACATTAACGTTCATCCAAAATTGGTTCAAGGATTCGGTATGTAAAACGGGGTTCAGAAGGAATGCCTTGTTGTATTGGGATTGAACCATAAGATCGATAGCAGTATCGAACTTAGTCCAGATCGGCGATTTTGTGAGGTAGGCAACACAGTTGTGTCGCGGTTTAATTTGCATAGACGCCATGGAAAATTTTTTTGTTGGAGAGGAACGTTAGGTTTGAAGAAGATAAAGCATGGAGAGCTCAGGTTAAGGGTATTTATAGGGTACGGGTGAGGAAACGACTGAAGGATGTGGTGTTAGTCATCAGTAGTTTTAAACGACCGTTGACATGGTATTATCCTTTCAGACGTTGAAACAGCTGAAGTCGCGGTGTTAGGCATCAGTAGTTTAGAAAACTACTGAAGACCGTGGTTTTGACTTCAGGTGATTGAAACAACTGAGGACATGGTGTTTGTTATCAGTAGTTATAAAAACTACTGAAGACAGTGGTTTTGTCATCAGCTGTTGTAAACAACTGAAGACTTGGTATTGGTCATCAGTAGTTATAAAACTGCTGAAGACGTGGTTTTGCTTCAGTTGTTTAAAATGAAACAGCAGTGGTACAAACGACTGAGGAGAAAGTTCTCTTCAGCTGTTTTCGTCAATTCTTAGCTTTTCAGCTGTTTCAAACTGTCCTCAACACATTCATCAGTCTTTATGGCTGATTTCAGTTGTTTCATAGGACATCAGTACTTATCTGTTTTTACTGATTCAGTAGTTATGACTGCATCAGTAGTTGTAACTACTTCAGTAGTTTAGAGCAGATGAAGTACTTCAGTACTTGTGAGACTTTTAGCTTCAGTAGTTATAAAAACTACTGAGGTTAAAAGAGCTCATCAGTACTTATATGTGACAGGCACTCATGATCATCAATATGAATTACTGAGAGCATCAGTAGTTGTCACCTATTCTAGCTGCAGCATACCAAGCCTTAACACCAGGTTTTGGAAAGATGAACTATCCAAAGGCTTAGTAAAAATGTCTGCAAGCTCATCAGCACTGGGCACAAACTTAGGATCAATCAGACCTTTTTCAAAACAATCCCTTATAAAATGATGTCTGATCTCTATATGTTTGGTCCTAGAGTGCTGGACTGGATTTTTGACAATGCAAAGAGCTGAAGCACTATCCATTAACAATGGAGTCTTAGTCTCTGTAATGCCATAATCCAAAAGTTGGTTTTGAAGCCAGAGTACCTGAGATGTACAGCTTGCAGCAGCAATGTACTCTGCTTCCGCAGTGGATGTAGCAACTGAGGTCTGTTTCTTGCTCTGCCAAGAAATCAAGCAGTTGCCTAGGAATTGACATCCACCAGAAGTTGATTTCCTGGTCAACTTACACCCTGCATAGTCACTGTCAGAAAAAGCAATAACCAGAACGTAGAATACCATAAACCTAGAGATGGGTGCCTTGCAGATATCTAAAGATCCTCTTGACTGCAATCAGATGAGACTCTTTAGGTGCAGCCTGAAATCTAGCACAAACACATGTAGCAAACATAATATCTGGTCTAGAAGCAGTTAAATACATCAAGGACCCAATCATACATCTGTAAAGTGTTTCATCAACCACTTTACCTTTCTGATCTGAGTCCAGTTGTGTGGTGCTGCTCATGGGAGTAGAACAGGGCTTACAGTTTTGTAAATCAAACTTTTGCAAAAGATCTTTTGTATATTTGGATGATGAATAAAAATTCCATCAGCCTTTTGTTTGATTTGCAACCCCAGAAAGAACTGTAATTCTCCCATGGCACTCATTTCAAACTTCTGTTGCATCAACTTTGTAAAGGCATCACACAACTTTGGATCAGAGGATGCAAAAATGATATCATCTACATAAATTTGAACAAGTAGATTATGCTGCCCAGCTTTCTTAATAAATAAAGTCTTGTCAGTGGAGCCTCTAGTGAAATTGTTTTCAGAAGAAAGTTTGACAATGTCTCATACCAGGCTCTTGGAGCTTGTTTTAACCCATAAAGAGCTTTATCAAGCTTATACACCAATTAGGATGTTTATTGTCCTCAAAGCCTGGAGGTTGACATACATAAACCTCTTCTTTAACTTTCCATACAAAAATGCACTTTTGACATCCATTTGAAAGACTTTAAGTTTTTGATAAGCAGCATAAGCTAAAAACAATCGAATTGCTTCCAGTCTGGCTACAGGGGCAAAGGTTTCATCATAATCAAAACCTTCTTCTTGTGCAAACCCCTGAACAACCAGTCTGGCCTTGTTCTTAACAATAAGCCCATTTTCATCAGTTTTGTTCCTAAACACCCATTTAGTGCCTATTGCACACTTACCTGGAGGTAGAGGAACCAGTTCCCACACTTGCTGTTTCTTGAACTGAAGAAGCTCAAGCTGCATGGCATCAACCCATCCATTGTCCTTTAAAGCAATGTGATAATTCTTTGGCTCTTGCTGACTGATGAAGAGAGCATAGAAGCAGAAATTTGACAATTGACTTCTTGTTGATACTCCAGCAGTGATATCACCAATGATTTGAGACATGGGGTGATTCTTCAGATCTTGATACACAATGAGATCTGTGCAAGTGTTGTAGCCGGTTCAGCAGCAACAGATGGTGATGGTGAATCATTTCCTTGAACCAATCAGTGGATGGTAATTCAAAGGAAGTTGAATTCGAAGAAATCTCATCAGCATTTGTTGTGGATGGTGCTACTGGCGCTACAGGAACATCAGGTCTAGTTGAATCAGGCAACTGATCACTAAACCTGAAGAAGGTGAGTACTGCAATCATCATCATCATCAGCAGTACCACCAGGTGGTGAACTGTTGACAGGAGCAACAGCAGAAGTTTGATAGGGAACATATGCAGTATGTCCAAATCAAATAACTCCACAGGACTTTGTGGAATCTTGTCCTTTGGAGATTCATTAAACTTAACATGTAGAGTTTCTTCAACCATCTTTGTTCCGCAGTTGAAGACTCTGTATGCTTTGCAAGTAGATGAATAACCAACAAAGTATCCTGCATCCACCTTAGGATCAAATTTGTGGAGTTGATCCTTTGTGTTGAGAATAAAACAGGGACACCAAAAGCTTTGAAAAAAGAAATCAGAGGAGCCAAATGATGGAGAACTTCATATGGAGTCTTCATCAACCTCTGATTTATTAACACTCTATTTTGCACATAACAAGCTGTGTTGACAGCTTCGGCCCAAAAGGTCAATGGCAAACCTGAGTCAGCCAGCATGGACCTTGCAGCTTCAATGAGAGTCCTGTTCTTTCTCTCCACTACTCCATTTTGTTCCGGAGTCCTAGGAATGCTGAACTGCCTTTTGATTCCCTTTGAGAGATAGAAGTCATCAAGTGTATGATTTCTGAACTCAGTTCCATTATCACTCCTAATACACTTGACTGGAAGGGAATACTGCTTCTCAATGTACAGCACAAAGTGGATAATCTTCTGAGCAGCCTCATCCTTTGAGTGTAGAAAGAAAGTCCATACAAATCTGGAGTAATCATCCACAATTACCAGACAGTATTTTTCCTTGCCATGCTCATTACTCTCACAGGACCAATAGATCCATATGCAGTAATTGCAAGCAGGCAGTGGACTTGGACACTTCAATAGGAGGAAATGAGACCTTGTGCTGTTTTCCTTTTAAACAAGCAGTGCATGTTTCATCACAGTGAACTCCTTTATTGGTAAGCCTCTGACTAAACTATTGTGGCTAAGCTGATTCATGTTTTTGAGATTAACATGACCAAGCCTCCTGTGCCATAGTTTAGATTCTTGAAAAGAGGCTTTGGAAAATAGGCAAGGATTGCCTTTGAGATCTATCTTCTTAGAGAGATCTAAGGCATACACTCTTCCTGTCCTGTTGGCTTTCAGGAGAGTGTGATCATCCAACACCTTGTCAATCAAGGGCAAAACTTGGATGACAGATCCTACAGTTTTGACTTGTGAAAAGGGCAACATGGCCTTTATCACACATTTGACTGACACTCAAGAGGTTGTACTTGAGATTTTCCACATGATTAACATCATCAAATTTGATTTCTCCATTGGAGACAAAGCCCTTACCGATGATGTAACCCCTAGCATCATTGCCAAAAGAGACAAATCCCTTCTTTCCTTGAGAGTAGTCATGAAGAAGAGAGATGTTCCCAGTCATGTGCATGGATCCCCCACTGTCTACATACCAGATGCTATTTTGGCATGTTGAAGAACCCTGCAATAATAAACAATCAGTTAGTTTTAGAGACCCAAACCTTTTTGGTTTTGGGCCTGGTCTCATCAATAGATGGTAAACTAGCATGTTTATTTGTAACAACAGCCTGAGAGGAAGAAGATGGTGCAGAAGAGGAGTCCTTTGACTTAGACCTCCTTTTCTGTGGTTTCAACATAGGAGAATCTAGTTGGTTAACTCTACCCAACAGATGTTGTACCATCATCATCAGCTGTGTCTGATTTTGTGATAAGGCTTTCAGCTCATCAGACACATTGCTGGTGGAGTTAGATAAGGTCCTATGTTGTACCTTCTTCTTTTGAGCACCCTCAGCTGTCACCTGTTTAACTCCTTCCTTTTTGGATTGCTTTAAGGACTTAAGGGTTACAGGATTTGATGTTGCTGATACAAATGTGGTCTCAAACTCAGTTTTCATTTTTACCATTTTCTCATTAATTTCTTCCTTTTGTTTGAGTTTGGAACCTCTTTTGTACCAACAATCATCTGTAAGATGATTGAACAAACCACATACTTCACATGGTTTCTTCATCTTAGGTTGATCATCAGCTAAAGATGGTGAAGCAACAGAAGACTTGTTCTTCAATGCTTTGGAAGCATTGGTTGCTTTCTGGACAGCATCTTTAGTAGTCTTCAAACTCTTTCTACTGCCAGTTTTCTTCTCTTCAGTACTGACAGCAGTTGAAGTTTGAACTTCAGGAGTTGAATCCTGCTCTCCAGTCCTTTCAGGACCTTCAGGATTGACTCCTGAGTTGATCAACTTATTGATCATGTGAATGTCAGCATTTGGACCATCAACATCAGCTGATAGGTTCAAAGAGGACTTGATACTGACTGCTACTTCTGATTGTGCTGTATCAGAAGGTAGATCACATGACTTGATGGATTGGTTATCACTCTCACCATCAGATTCTACCTCTGCTCTTGGGGTAAAATCTGTAGGTGGAGTAGTGTGATTGTAACCATTCCAAACTTCACATTTGAAGCAGATTGCTTACTAAGAAGCATTTCAAAACCTTTGCATGATTGTACCCATCTATCACACTCGACCTGGGTAACTGCAAGGGTTTCTTTGAGATCTTTGTACTTCTCTAAAAGTACATCTTCTCTGGCCTTATCATCAATTACTTTGCAATTCAGTTTATAAACCTCATCATTTTTATCTTTGAGCACAAACTCAAACTCAGCTTTGTTTTTGGAAATTACTTGTTCTAGCTCAATGTTCTTATTAATTAAAGCTACATTTGCTTCTCTAATGGAAGCAAATGCTGCTATGCATTGTTCAGAACATAATTTGGCTTTTGCCTCAGAGGATACCTGTGATACCTGAGGTGTAGAGGCATTGGAAGATGAAGTATCAGCAGACTCCAAAGCCATAAGAGCTAGATTCCCAAAGGGACTGTCACCACCATGTTGACCAGCACCTGAGAACAGTTGATCATGACCAGACAAGTCATCTGGTAAACTGCTCCAGTCAAAACTCCTGGGGTGAAGAAGCTGTGTTTTGAGATGAAGGTTGTTGATGAGATAGAGAAGGCTGAGGTTCTGGTAATGCATGAGGTTGTGGTGTCATAGGAACTTGAACTTGACTTGACTGTGGCATGTAATAACAAGGGTACTGATAAGGCATTTGACCCTGAGGAACAAAATATGCCGGAGATTGTTGTTGAGGATGATGACTAGATGTGACAGGATGTTCCCCTCTGTTTTGTTGACTGTTGCCAGGAAAAGTCACAAAGGGTGCAGTAGAGTTTGATCCAGTTGATCTACACTCTCTTGCAAAGTGTCCAAGCCGTTGGCATTTGTGACACCTCAACTTGCTCTTGTCAAAACCAACTTTGGTTTTGCCAGAGAGTCCTGGGAATTTTCTTCCAGTTCTTTTGTAGAACTTCTGAGATCTGATATTTATCAAGGCCATTTGGCTCAAAATATCCATCTCTTCTAAGTCATCATCAGCAATCCCCTTGAGATCATCCATAATGAAACATAAATTGTCATTATTACCTCCAGTAAACTGATCATCAACACTTACAAATGCAGAATTAGAAGTGCTCGAAGAGAAATTAATATGCTCATCATACTGGCATTCAGATGCAGCATATTCTGACTCATGACCCACCAAGGCAGTGTTGCCTTGTATAAAGTCTTCAGTGAGTTTCCAGATGAAGACAGCTTTCTCTTCTGTTCTATCTCTCTCTCAAAAGTGAGCAATTTCCATGGAGTTGGGTGAGAGATAGTTTGTCCAAACTTGCACTGGAGCGTAGGACAATAGTATATGTGTCCCATCTCTCAGGCAGTGATCTGAGAAATCTGTTATTCATCTGAATATTGGTGTATTCAAGTTTGACCATTTTTAGTTCAGAGATCAAACAAGAAAACCGTTCATATTGTGAGTCAGTGTCTCACCCTTTCTATGAGAGAATGTCTCATATTGTTGGGCAAGAATTTCTCTATTATTTGCCAAGACCTCATCTGTTCCTCCAAATTGTTCTTTCAAAGCAATCCAGAGGTCATGGGCAGTTTCATGATGCATTAGCCCAGAATAGATTTCATTGGGCAAAGCCATGGCCAGAATTCCATGGGCTTTTGCATCAATCTCAAGCAACTTTTTATCCTCATCTGAGTATTGCTCCTCCTCTTCGGAACCATTTGATTGGTTTCGGGTTATTCACCATAGGCTTGTGTGGACCATGTACCACAGATGTCCAACACCCTGCGCTGTTAACAGACAGGTGATGGAGCATACGTCTTTGCCATATGTTATACTCATTCCTAACCAGCATAGGAGGCTTGGTTGAGGAACCAGTATTGTGAGGATCATTGGAGGGAGTGGTCATTTTCAGTTCAAAAACAGTTTAGTTCAAGTTTAAAAAGAAGTTTTAGACAAACCACAACAAACTCAATGAGAACCAAGAAAAGATCTCAGGATGAATGAGCAGAAATACAGAAAAATTCAATCTCTATAACCGTTTCTTGCAAAAACAAAAGCTAATTCAATCAAACTTGGATCTTGAATAGCAGTTTCAATGATCAATTATTAGATCGATCAATGATTAACCTGCTCTGATACCATTTGACAGGATCAGTGATCACGGGTTTGATGTAACAGAATATAACGCAGCGGAATACAAACACGAATTAGACAAATTGTAGCAAGCTAACAATATATGTGAGCATTAAGATCGCATACAGTTATAGGGAGAGTATGTATTTCTGATTTCTGGGAATGTTTATAGATGAAGAATATTTCTAATCGAATCAATCATTCATTCCATTCAATTCGTCATTTCATTCACACATTACAATAGGTTGTCACTCCTTATATAGAGTGCAACAGTCACTGCTGTTATCACGGAAAGTGACAACTGGCAGATCCAATACAGAAATAACTAATTCTTAACAAACTACTGAAATGTTCACAACTACTGAGAACATATCAGCAAGTTAAGTACAAAATATAAAACTACTGAAACTACAACGACTGAAGAACAAGCTCTTCAGTCGTTTTACAAAACTACTGAAACAAAGAAAATAAAACTACTGATATCACAACTACTGAAGAAGTACTCTTCAGCAGTTGTGACAAACTACTGAGGCTTCAGTACTTGATCTTCAGACTTTGACCTTCAGGCGTTTCATCAGCTGATGACTTCAGTAGATATCATCAGCTGATGTCTTCAGTCTTTGTCTTCAGACTTTGTACATCAGTTGTTGATCTTCAGCACTTGTGAACTCTTCAGCTGTTGTACTTCAGTACTTTGGTCTTTCAGCTTCAGCACTTGTGTTCTTCAGCTGTTGTACTTCAGCACTTTGGTTCTTCAGCTGTTAAGGTCTTCAGCACTTGATCTTCAGCTGTTGAAGTCTTCAGCACTTGTCAAACTACTGATGAGGCTTTCAGCAGTTGTTGTGATACCGTGTGGGACTTAGAGGTTTTCTGATCTTGGCTCATTGGTTCTTTTGGTCCAACATGTTTCCATCATACCTTTTCTCCAATGCATACCATAGTTTCTTTGCTTGTGTATACTCCGAGAATTGATGGAAAATATCCTTCGGAATAGACTGGTAAGCAAAGCATAAACTTTCTTTTCAGCATTGCATTTGTCCTTGTCCACAGTCATGCCACCCAGTGTAAGTTTGACACCATCAGCTCCTACTAGCATTTGTACCATGTCTCATAGATTCCCTCAGATTGGGATCTACTCCATTAAGTAGATCTCGAAACATTGCTTCCATTGTGGGTATTCATCTAACGTGATTAGCTTTGGGGGTTGTTGTGATTCCCCAGTTCATTCTCCAATAGCAGTAAGTTCTGAATACGTGAGTCTCTCCCTGCTGTCAATGCTGAGTATTGGTCCTCCATTGCTATAAACTTTATGTAGGTACATGTGTCCCTAGTTTCTGAACTTAATGTAATATGTCTTTAATGTCTTACACTTATGTAATAGTTGGGTATTAATGAAACGTAAATGTTTGGTTGTGATTATAATGTTTATATTTCATTAATGAGTTGTTTAATGCATATTGAATTGATTATATAGGTTTGTGGTTGTTTGAACTAGTATAAATAATGTAATAATATTGAATACATTCAAACTTAGTAAGATGAAGTTCTCATGCGTCCGAATGGACCATGCGCCCCAACAGTGGCCATGTGTCCGAATGGCCATGCGATTAAGTCCATGCGCCTAAATGGTCCATACGCCTGAACAACTTCATGCGAATGATTCAGTCGCACGACTAAACACTCAGTCGTGCGAATGGATCAACCGCATGGCTCAATCGCACGACTGAACCATGCTAATGGTTCAATCGCCCGAATGAGCAACCCTAACCTATAAATACCACCTAATTCGTGGAAAAACGTAAGCATTGAACACACTTCGAATCCGGACGTACCCTAGCCACCTAGAGACCTCCAAGATCATACTCCAAGTTCATCGATCGCAGTAGATCGATTCCTAATCGATTCTTAACGTTAGATTCAATACATAATTGTTTCTACGTACGTTCTCACTGATTGGATCGCCAATCAAATAGGATTCCGCACTATTTGATTCAGTATAACGTTAATCAGTTAGTATTTCGTTCGAGTACACGATCTCTAACAAGTGGTATCAGATTTCTGGCTCTTGATTACATGTGATTCAATCGTTTTTTATACAAGAATTGTGTTTTTTTCACTAAAAACACAATCTTTTTGTGTCAAACGGTGACTTAGACGTCTTTTGGTCATAAAGTTTAGTTTTCCGGCATACGGAAATTAGGGTTAGTGAATATTCGAGTTTTTGCGGCAAACCACGTTAAACCTAGAAATTTTCGAATTCCAGCAGCCTAAGTCGCACGATTGACTCAATCCGACTGAACTCATTCGCATACCCCATACGCACGATTGGACTCATTCGTACTCCCATTCGTATGACTGAGAACTCTGTTCGGACTGTTCAACCGCATTAGTTCATTCGGCTGACTGAATCATCCGCATTAGCTTAGTCGCACGATTGAACCATCCGCATAGTTCAATCGCCCGGATAGTCCAATCGCCTACCTTCATTCGCACACATAAAAGAGTTAGTTTTAAAATTAAAGTTAAGTGAAATGGAGGACCAGTATTCAACATTTATAGCAGGAAGAGACTCACGTATACAGAACCTACTGCTACTGGAGAACGAAGTGGGGAATCATAATAAACCCCAAAGCTTATCACGTTGGACGAATACCCACAATGGAAGCAATGTTTTGAAATATACTTAAATGGAGTAGATACTAATCTATGGGAAGCTATAGAGACGGGGTACATCATGCCAGTAGGAGCTAATGGTGTCAAACTTACACTAAGTGGCATGATCGATGGACAAAAGGCAGAACAGAATGCTGAAAAGAAAGTATATGCTTTGCTTACATAGTCTATTCTAAAGGATATCTTCCATTAATACTCAGAGTATACACGAGCAAGAAATTATGGGATGCATTGGAAAAGAGGTATGACGGGAATGCATTACTCAAGGCCATAAAGGCTAAGGCTTGAAGAAGGAGTTTGACAACTTCTCTTCAATGGGTAAGGAAAGCCTGGATGACGTGATCGACAGATTCTATCACTTGATGAGTGAGATGCACACACATGGGGTAACGACGTCGATGGAAGATAAAGGGCCCAACTTTGCTAATGGACTACCGGAAAATGGGCTTCCTTGGTTTCAAATCTCAGACAGAATGGTATGCTAATGAAGTTAGATATCAATGATTTCATTCTGAAACTGAGAGAGGAAGAGCTAAGGATGAAGTATAGAGCCCAAAATTCTAATTATGATCAGAATCCTGCGCTCTATAATGCGACTCCTCAGGCAAAGACATCTGGAGCACCACTGCAGACTGCCTTTATGTCAAGCTAAGCTGGTCCTGCTCAAGCATCTACTTCGTGGACAGAAACGTCAGGGTCGTCTGGTACCCAACATATTATACCCGAAGCCAATGCAACAAAGCTGAAGACCAAAAACTTCGGAAATATGACAGTTGAGGTGGCTAAAGAGCACATGGATCTTTTAGCTGCAGTAGTCCACTCTTATGATGGACTAATTGGTAGAAAGATAGGGAACTATCATCCGGCTGATGAGGACTACGAGCAGGTGGACTAGACGGAGTTGGAACGGATGGATATTATGTGGGCCTTAACGAGTGCTGTCCGACGAGCTAAGAAGTTTGTCAAAAAAACCAGATAGAAGGTGGTTGCAACTAAGGACACAACCTTTGGCTTCGATAAGTCAAAGGTTACCTGTTTCAACTGTGGTAAGAAATGGCACTTCAAAAGGGAGTGCGTGAAGCCTAAGAAGACTGGAAATGGGAATCCTTTCTCCACCTTCATTCGTCAGGAGAAACTCACTAGCAGTCTAACTTCATCAAGCGAGTGATGTCCTACTTCATGAAGGACAGGACTGGAGCTTTCGGTTTGTCTCACCGGGAGAATCAAATCACTAGTGTGGAAGATATAGATGATGAGTCCGCTAGTGAAGAGACATAGCAGTAGAGATCGCGATGTCCAACTCTGAAGAAACTGCACCAGTGGTCACCTACCTGCCTGAAGAAAGGAGTATTACGACAACGTCAGAATCACCAGCTCCAGAAGCATCAGATTCTGCATTGATGGCTGACTCTTCAAAAACCGCTTAGGTAAGTACTACTGACCAAACTTTTCTAATCATGCTTGTTCTGACTGTAATAAATTTAAGGAAAGCATTAATTCTAAATTTGCTAGGTTATTAGATCATAATGATAACTTAGTAAAGGACCTAGAACTAAGCACTGAAGCTAACAGAGTTTTAAAACAAAATGAGCATAGTTATAAAGAAAAGATAGATCTTTTGAACAAACAGCTTAGGGAAATAGAAGTTGTAGCCTTTAACCAAACTAATGACATTAGGTACTATCTTAACTCCCTAGAGGACACTAAGAAGCAAAAAGCAGTTTTAGAAGTAGAAGTTAATTCCCTAAAACAAAAACTGCATAGTTGGACTAGCTCTTCGCACATAGTTCAAAACTTAGTGAGAGAAAGAAACAACGGGGAGGGATTGGGCTATAAGGTGGTTCCACCACCACATGAGATCTTAATGAATACAAAATGTAAAACAATCAATAATAATCCAATCAAAGATCATGTGGTGCACTCCTCTTGTTAGTGACCCAGATTCCACAAGTAAATCAACTGAATCTGGCACTAAACAAAAGGAGGTCACTTCAAAGTCAAAAGGCACAATGCCTTGTGTCAACCTGGAAAAAGAGTTTGAAAAAGTTAATATTAAGTCTGGTTCAAACAAAGTCAAATCTAAACCTAAAAGGAACATTATGTTAACAAATCACGTGAATCATGTCAAAGTCCAGGAAAACAAAATGTAAAAGATGTAAAACCAGGTAAGGCAATTAAATTTGTAAAACCAGACTATACATCTAACCAAGAAGTGTCTAAGTCCAAATAGGATAAGGTCACTCGTGTCTCCTACATCTCCACAAAAACAAATAAATCGTAAAGTTAAAAGCAGATCCTGCTACAATTGTGGAGAGTACAGACACATTGCGTCTCATTGTCCTTATTACCAGACACCGAGGAAGAAAGTTGAACTTTCTGAACCAAAACCTAGCTCTTTGAAGAGGAACTCAATGACGCCTCCTAAAAGAGATAGGGAACACAAAGTTCAACCCATCAGCCAGTCGTCTGTTTATCACAAACAGGCCTTACACAAATCTGGCTTATGGAAGGAAAAATCCTCCTCAGTATCTGAAAATGAGAACAAACAGACATCTGAGCTTCCCTCACCCTCAAACGGTCAATGGGTAACATTTATGATGTGTGATGCCTCTGGAAAACCCAAGCCAGTGAAGGTGGGTTCCTAACAGAACTAATGTTTTAAAATTGAATGTGCAGGGTGTTCGATATAGTGCTAAAACCAACACGTGGATCATAGACAGCGGAGCATCCAGGCACATGACAGGAAACAGGGATCTCTTATCAAACGTCAAACAGATAAAAGGAGGTCACGTTTCGTTTGATGGAAACAAAGGTGGGTACATCATAGCTCAAGGGGAAGTTGGTAATCAGAAAGTGAAGTTTGACAAGGTAAACTACGTTCAACAACTTCAAAATAACTTGCTTTCTGTTTCTCAAATTTGTGATAAAGACTTTAAGGTAGTGTTTGACAACAAGAAATGCTATGTCCTGAAGAAGGACTACATCATCCCAGGATCATGTATTAATGTCTGCATCTAGATATAAGGATCTTTATGTCTTGGATCTATCCAAGGCCTCCACAACGGATCATGAAGTTCAGTGCTTCTTGTCAAAAGCTACTGAGAAGGAATCCATCTCCTGGCATAGGAGAATGGGATACATTAATCCATGAAAGATGAATCACTTGATCCAGAATGATCTAGTGAGAGGAGATAACGTCAAAAACTTCCAACTTCCGGATTTTTGTGTTGCGTGTAAGAAGGGCAAATAGACGAAGAATTCTCATAAGGAAAAGAAAGTTCACTCTATCAACTTCCTCTTGAACTTCTTCACATGGATCTGTTTGGTCCAGTCAGTACAAGAAGCATTGCATGCGACTTGTGCTGCTATGTAGTTACTGATGACTACTCAAGATTCACTTGGGTGATGTTTCTGAAATCCAAATCAGAAACATTTGAGTCATTCAAAGAGTTAGTAACTACTCTGGAGTCTCTATACAAGCTGAAGGTACGTCAAGTGCACTCAGACAACGGAACCGAATTCAAAAATCAGTGGATGGAGGCTTACTGCAAGGAGAAAGGAATTGTGCATTAGTTCACCTCTGCCTACACTCCTCAGATGAATGGTGGTTGAACGAAAGAATCGCAGCTTGATAGAGACAGCACGGACTATGCTAGCAGACTCGAAACTGCCTATCCAATTCTGGAACGAGGCAGTTGCAAATGCATGTTACACATTGAATCGAGTTCTGATAGTTAAACGCCATGGCAAGACATGTTACGAGTTACTACAACGACGTAAACAAAATCTAAAGTATCTCGAGCCATTTGGCGCCCCGCGCACCCTACAAGAAGACTCAGGAGGGAAAATTCAGTGAGAAGGCTGATGAAGGTATATTTCTAGGATACAACATACCGAACAAGAGAGTTTACAACAACTCAACGGGTCAAGTAGAAGTGTGGTGTAACGTAGATGTTCAGAGATACACCACACCACTTGCAGGAAAAGGACCCGCCTTCTTTTTCGACTATGATGGATTCTTCAAATCCTTCAACATCCCACTCCACTTCTGACGATGAGTTGGCAACCAAGATGATGTATGATGTCTTGAACCCACCGGCTCCAGATTCAACATCATCTGGTTCACAAGGTAGCTCATCTAACACCTCTAGGGGAGCACTTGATGATAATGACTCCTCCTCTGATGAAGAAGCTGTGGAGACTGATCAGAACAACCAGGAGGAACAGGTTCCTATTCCTACATGTCCACAAGCATTGACAGTGATGCCTCTGCGACTTCATAACCTCAGACTCCTACTACCTCAGATACTGAACCAAATGTTCATAATCTTGATTCTGAGGTAGTTGTTCCAACAACTCCTGGATCATGCCTAAATGTCTATCATCCTTTGGACAATGTCATTGGAGATCTGAGGTCAGGAGTTTAGACCAGAAATCAGTTGTACTCAGCTGACTATGCCTCGGTAATGGAAAATGGATACCTTCACGATGGTGCATCATTGCTTTGTGTCTCAGTTTGAGCCAAAGTATGTTAGTGAAGCCCTAAATGTTGAGGCATGGGTGAGTGCCATGCAAGAAGAACTTCTTCAGTTCAAGAAGTTGGTGTATGGACTCTGGTGGATAGACCTAAAGGTGCTAAGGTAATTGGCACTAAATGGGTCTTGAAATGCAAGAAAGATGATCAAGGCGTGATCATCCGAAAGAAGGCTCGACTTGTTGTCCAAGGATTTCGACAAGTCGAGGGCATTGACTACAATGAAGTGTTTGCACCCGTGGCAAGAATGGAAGCAATCCACATCTTCCTTGCCTATGCATCTTATATGAAGATTAAAGTTTATCAACTTGATGTGAAGAGTGCTTTCCTTCATGGTGAAATCAGAGACACAGTGTACGTCAGTCAATCCGAGGGATTTGAGGATCTATATCATCGGGACAGAGTTTACAAACTCAACAAGGCTCTATATGGGCTTCATCAAGCTCCTAGAGCCTGGTATGAGAAACTCTCGACTCACCTTGTGAAACATGGTTTTCGCAGAGGTGTCATTGACTATACACTGTTCATAAAAGAAAAGGATGGAGATCTACTGCTTGTTCAAATCTATGTCGATGACATAATCTTCGGTTCAAAGAACGAAGATCTATGTAAAGAGTTTGAAGCAGTAATGAAGGCTGAGTTTCAGATGAGTGCCATGGGAGAGATGAAATTCTTTCTCAGGGTACAGGTGGATCAGACACCAAAATGGATTTTCCTACATCAGACCAAGTATGTAAGAGATATCCTCAGTCGGTTTGACATGGAGAATGCTTCTGCAGCTGGGACTCCACTTGCTACAAACCATGATGTAGCACCTGACGAGAATGGTGATCTGGTCGATGCCACTATGTACTGAGGTATGATGGGATCTCCCATATACCTCACTGCCTCAAGACCTGATATCATGTATGTGACGTGCTTATGTTCAAGATATCAGGCAAAGCCAAAAGTAACCATCTGATAGGGTCAAAAGGATCTTTCGTTATCTGAAGGGTACTCCAACACTTGGGTTGTGGTATCCTCATGATGATGACTTCGAGCTGACAGCGTATAGTGACTCGGATTACAGTGGCTGCAAGATGAACTGCAAGTCTACATCCGCAGGACGTCAATTCTTTGGGAGGAGATTAGTGACATGGCAGTGTAAGAAGCAGACTCGGTTGCTTTGTCAACTGTGAAGCCGAATACGTTGTTGCTGCAAGTTGCTGCTCACAAATCATATGGATTCAACAGCAAATTAAGACTACGGTTTGAAATCTCTTTTACTCCTATTTTGTTGATAACTCTGCTGCGATTGCAATAACTAAAAATCCAGTCCAACATCCTAAGACCAAACACATCGATATAAAATATCACTTTATACGTGACTGCTTTGAAAAGAGTTTAATCGATGTGATTAAAATAAATACTGATTGTCAACACGCTGACCTCTATACAAAGGCTTTTGACAAACCACGTTTTCTATATCTGTTAGAGGTCAACGACGTTAAAAAGAAAAGTGATATAATTCCCGATGATAATCATGTGTAGTCCGATGAGTCTTGTCCTTTTTAATTTTTTTTCTTTATTTATTTGTTTAATTAGTTTAATTACATTAATGTTTTCGGTCACCTATTAAAATCCTAAAAAGCGTAAATCGGTTACGGTTTTAGAATTTTAGGGGAGAATAGGTCAGTTAGTAATATTAACAAAAACAAAACGAGGGAGAAGAGAGGTGGCTGATAGAAAGTAGATCGTGACAGGATCAGAGATCTCAAGTTTGATGGATTTAGTGTAACGCTGCAGAATAGAACAAGAATTAGACAAATTATAGCAAGAATTTGATATACGTATGCATTAAGAACAAATATGGTTGTAAGAGAGAGTATATTTCTGTGAGGATGTAATAATATCAAATGTTTCTGCTCAATCATTCACCAATTACAATGGGTTGACACTCCTTATATAGAGTGCAATCACTACTGATATCACAGGATAGTGACATCTGCAGATTTGTTACAAAAATAACTAAAACTTAACAAACTACTAAAATGTTCACAACTACTGAGAACATATCAGAGTGCTAAGTATAAAACATAAAACTACTGATACGAAACTACTGAAACTACAACGACTGAAGAACAAGTTCTTCAGTCGTTTTACAAAACTATTGAAAACAAAAACATAAAACTACTGAAAGAAAACCATCACAACTACTGAAGAAGACCTCTTCAGCTGTTGTGACAACGTCTGATACTTGGTCTTTAGCACTTGTGTCTTTAGACTTTGTCTTCAGTACTTGTGTCTTCAGACTTTGTCTTCAGCACTTGTGTTCAGACTTTGTCTTTAGCACTTGTCTTCAGACTTTGTTTTCAGCACTTGTCTTCAGACTTTGTCTTCAGTACTTGTGTCTTCAGACTTTGTCTTCAGCACTTGTCTTTAGCTGTTGTGTTCAGACTTTGTCTTCAGCTGTTGTGTTCAGACTTTGTCTTCAACACTTGTCTTCAGACTTTGTCTTCAGCACTTGTCTTCAGACTTTGTCTTCAGCTGTTGTGGACTTCAGCAGTTGTTGTGACGTCTGTGGAACTTAAGGTTTTTCTGATCGGCTTATTGGTTCTTTTGGTCCAACAAACTCCCCCTGAACCAATGCAGCCAAAACCTTAACTTTATTAAGGTCCCACTTATTGTTGGCAGTAAGATTGGTCTTTTTCCTTCTTGATCAGCTAAGAAGATGACCCAATTAAGCACTGGCCTGGGAATAGATTTCTGAAATTTGGTTGGCATAGTATGGATAGGAGCCCTGACTTTGGGGAACTGGACACAGGGCTGTGGTCCTATCCATGAAATCTACTTCCCATGTATAAGCCTGTAGGATTCTCTGTGTATGCTCTGAGAAACATAATTTGTTCTTCCATGGTAAGATTTTCAGCTCCACCATCAAACAATCCTTCACGCCCATACAGCTCTGAAATGTACTTAGCCTGTTTGCCATTTTTGAGCTCAACTGTTGTGATCTGTCTGTATGCAAACTCATCTGGGTGAGTCCCTTCAAGTAACAGACTGAGCTCATTTTGTTTGAAGTTCTCAAGCCTCTTGTAGACTAACCCCTTTTTAATCACTCTGTTCTCTAACATCTTTTGGGTGGCTGTTTAGTTTCATAGGCCTTCTTGAAATCTCAACAAATTCCCAGGGTGATACTACAAGGACCACTGTGATCTCTTCATCTACGATCCTTTTTACTTGGCCCTTGTATCTCTAAGGAATGTCTTTCTTCACAATTCTTGAGCCACCCTAGGATCAGGCCATATTCTCACCTTTTCCTTTTGATATTGAAATGTGTTAGCAAGGGTGTACAATCTCAGAGCTTCCTTCTTCATACTGATTATTGATGAAGAAGCAGCATAAGTTTTGTCTATGCTTTTCAACATCTCATCATCATGAAGCTTTTGCTGCTGTTCTTCTTCTATCTTTACTCTCACAGCTTCCATCTGTGAGGTGGGAGTGATGGGCATAAGTTTGGCTTTAGGCAAAGTTAGGACTGCAGTAAGAGGCAGCCTATCTTCTTCCTCATCATCCTCTTCTTCTTCTTCTTCTAGCCTCAACACCCTTCTCTTCTTCTTCTTCTTGGGTGCATCATCGGCTGTTGGTTTTGAGGGTAAAGGAGTTGGTTTAGAGGGTTGTAGTAGTGGTGATTTTGAAGTGGGAGGTTTTGCAGGTTGTTCTAGCATTCTTGTAGTGAGTGAGGCTTTTGAGTGTTTTGCTAGTTCCTTTCTGTTCCCAGCACCTGCCTCATTTAGTGCTTCAATCACCAATCCCTTAGTGTATGCTTCAGACGAACAGATCTTGGTGGTTATTGCCAAGATACTGTCCCTGGTCCATGACTTAATCTCGATCAATGATCTCCCAAGGTATTTTGCAATGAATCTGATCATGATCTCTAGTCTTTCTCTTTCCAATGCATCATAACTTGCCCATCTTGAGTTAATTTCTTCAACTTCAAGTCTCCTAATCTCTGAGTCAAGTTGTGTAGTGTCGAACCCCTGTCTATACAGTTGATCAATAATGGAGTCCATTGATTTACTGTGTGTAGCATCCGCCATTTTGATCATCTCAACGAGTTTGAGTTCTTTTTCTTTTCCTTCAACCTTCCTCTTCTTATATGTGACATGAAAGTCTTTGTGACTATCACCCACTTGATCAATGTCAGCTCCCTTCACAAACTCCTCTTCCTTCTTAGTCTCCTTATCTTTCTTCCCCTCTATGCTCTTCCTCTTTGCTTTCACTGACTGACTCTCCCCCTTTTTAGTTGCATTGGTTGCAAGGGTTTGAGTAGCAGAAAGCCTTGTGCTCACAATCTCCTCCACCAAGGGTTGTATGATTGAGGGAAGCCTCACATCCATGGTTTTGATCACAATGTCTGTGATCATTGGGGTGATAGACGTAGGGATTGCTGAAAGATAGCAGCTGTTTGCTCAGAGGGGTTCTCTCCCTGAGAAGCAGTGCCAGAAATAGAGGCTGGTGGCTCGGAAGTTTTGAGTGGCTGAGTGTGTGGAAGACCTTCAGGTGAAGGTGCCATCTGTGGGTTTATGTTGGTGGCAGATGGACTTGCTTGTTGAGAGAATTGGTCAAGTAGTCTTTGTAGTCTACTGACTTCTTCCTCAAGAATGTGTTCTAGGCCAGAACATCATAAAATAAGCCCAGGTCATCATCAGCAGATGCTGAATCACCTGACCTCCTGCTTGTAGCAGGATGTACATGCACTGGGTGTAGACCAGTTTTAGCATGTGCCCCTTTTTCTTGGAACTGGGGACTTCCAGCCTCAGGACAATGTCCCTCATCAGCTGTTGCCTCTAGTGAGGTCTTAGCTATGTTACCAGCCTAGTCTAATCATGTGCTGATTCAGAAGAGGTGGCAGCCTCACCAGATGTTCTGGTCTCCATATCCACACCAGAGATAGAACAGTGAAACCCTCATGTTGTGGGCTGTCAGGAGCATGTTGATCCTCTTCCTCAATTGCTGTGGTTTTCCCCTTTGTTGGTTGTTGGTGGGAGGAGAGGCATGCAGCTGAGTCAACACGTTTGCAATAACGAGAGTAGGACTTTGTGGGGCGATTGCAGTGGGAGATGGGTTAAAAGCAGTATGCACCTGGGGAGAATGGTGCTCTTCAATGGCATCTCCTCAAATGAGGAAGATCCCAGATTAGTGGGTACCCCTTCTTTGGTTGCTGCAGGCTCCTTTTAAGAGGAATCCTGAGCGGCTGTGGCTGGTGAAGTCCTTGTATCCACTAGGGGGTTATAACCAGTGGATATAGCCTATGTTTGTGTTGCAGGGGCATCCTCAGGGGACTCATTTCCCTGAGTAGCCTTTTTTGTCTTCTTTTTAGTGGGTTTGGTGGGGACTTTGGATTTGGAGGTGGTGGCTGTGGGTTCCAGCTACGTGGGTTTGCGCAGCTTGGCAGCCAGTTTTAGTGATTGGTCAGAGTTGTGCCGGAGTATACTTCAGGCAATACAGCCGTAGCAGGGACTCCCAGGCCAACAAGTCCCTCAGCTTGAAGCTGGTTTTCAATTATGGCCATTATGAACCGAGGATATAATATCCAACGGTTAGCGAGTTATTTTTGGGCCATATCCTTGAGCTCTAAAATAGTATTTCAGAAAAATTTAAAGGTTGTTGCTCAAGGATGGAGTACATTACCTGTTGCCACCGTGTGGACATTTGATCCCATGATGAAGTCTTGGGGGCAAGGCAGACATTTACCAGGTGAAAGATGAGACGTTCGGCATCCTGGAAATGTTTCTTCAGTATGGTAGATGCACTCAGGTCACCCTGGTATCCATGCTGCGCAAATGATTGATCGATTGTGCCCTTTGGATAACCAGTTGGGAAAGTGGCATCATCCAGATTGAGGGTTTGGCGAAGAATGTCTGGAGTAATGACCACTTTTTGATGATGGACAAACGATTGAAGAGACTCTGTGTCATTCTCCTCAGAGACAAGAGTGATGTTTGTCCAGAATTGGTTAAGAGATTCGGCATATATGGTGGGATTTAACAGAAAAGCCGTTTTGTAAGGTGACTGAACCATTAAATCAATGGTGTTGTGAAACTTGGTCTAGTATGGCGATTTTGTGAGATGTGCGACACAGTTGTGTCGAGGTTTTAGTTGCATGGTCGCCATTGATGAAGAGAGGTTACAGAGTTTTTTTGAACGTTAGGTTTGAGATGAGAAGAAAGTAAAAACTCTGAAGGTGGGATAAGGTATTTAAAGGGTAGGGTTAGAAATCGACTGAAGGTTTTGGTGTTAGTCATCACTTATTGAAACTACTGATGACGTGGTATTAACTTTCAGAGGTTTGAATGACTCACCGTATTGGTGTGATCAGCAGTTGTTATAAAACAACTAAAGACTTTTTTTAACCGTCAGACTTGAAACAGCTGAAGTCTCTGATTTAGTCATCAGTAGTTATAAAACTACTGAAGATTTAGTCATCAGTAGTTATAAAACTACTGAAGACAGTTTTGACTTCAGGTGGTGAAACAACTGAGGACTTGGTATTAGTCATCAGTAGTTGTGAAACTACTGAAGACTTTGGTTTTACCATCAGTTGTTGTAAACAACTGAAGACTTGGTGTTAGTCATCAGTAGTTGTGAAACTACTGAGACATGGTATTGCTTCAGTTGTTTAGAAGGAAACACAGTTGGGAACTACTGAAGAGAAAGAAAAAGCTCATCAGTAGTTGTCGTCATTCATTGCTTTTCAGCTGTTTCAGTCTGACCTCCACTCTTACTCATCAGACTTAGATCTGAGTTTCAGACGTTTCATTGGTCATCAGTACTTATCTGCATTTCTGACATCAGTAGTTGTGGCTACAACAGCTGTTGTGACTACATCAGCTGTTGTAACTACATCAGCTGTTTCAACAACTAAGTACTTGAGTACTGAGAAGTTAATCTTTAGTAGTTTTAAAACATCTGAGGGAGGATATTTAGTACTTATATATGACAATAATAAACTAATGATCATCAGTACTTGTGAGCTGAGATCACCAGTAGTTGTCACTTATTCTAGCTACAACATACCAAGCCTTAACACTAGGTTTTGGAAAGTTGTGCTATCCAAGGGCTTAGTGAAAATGTCTGCAAGCTCATCAGCACTAGGAACAAATTTTGGATCAATCAGACCTTTTTCAAAACAATCTCTAATAAAATGGTGTCTGATTTCAATATGTTTAGTCCTAGAGTGCTGGACTGGATTCTTGACATGCAAAGAGCTGAGAGCTGTCCATTAACAATGGGGTCTTAGTCTCTGTTATGCCATAATCCAATAATTGGATTTGAAGCCAGAGTACCTGAGATGTACAGCTTGCAGCAGCAATGTACTCTGCTTCAGCAGTTGATGTAGCAACTGAGGTCTACTTCTTACTCTGCCAAGAATCAAGCAGTTGCCTAAGAATTGGCATCCTCCAGAAGTGGACTTTCTTGTCAACTTACACCCTGCATAGTCCTGTCAGAAAAAGCACTAATTACCAGAATGTCTAGTAGAATACCATAAACCTAGAGATGGAGTGCCTTGCAAATATCTAAATATCCTCTTGACTGCAATCAAATGAGACTCCTTAGGTGCAGCCTGAAATCTAGCACAAACACATGTAGCAAACATAATATCTGGTCTAGAAGCTGTTAAGTACATCAAGGACCCAATCATACATCTGTAAAGTGTTTCATCAACCACTTTACCTTTCTGATCTGTATCCAGTTGTGTGGTGTTGCACATGGGAGTAGAACAGGCTTACACTTTTGTAAATCAAACTTTTCCAAAAGATCTTTTCTGTATTTGGACTAATGAATGAAAATTCCATCAGCCTTTTGTTTGATTTGCAAACCCAGAAAGAACTGTAATTCTCCCATGGCACTCATTCCAAATTCTGTTTCATCAACTTTGTAAAGGCATCACACAACTGTGGATCAGAGGATGCAAAAATAATATCATCTACATAAATTTGAACAAGTAGATTATGCTGCCCAGCTTTCTTAATGAATAAAGTCTTATCTATGGAGCCTCTAGTGAAATTATTTTCCAGAAGAAAGTTTGATAATGTCTCATACCAGGCTCTAGGAGCTTATTTCAACCTATAGAGAGCCTTATCAAGCTTATACACCCAATTAGGATGTTTATTATCCTCAAAACCTGGTGGTTGACATACATAAACCTCTTCTTTAATTTTCCCATACAAAATGCACTTTTGACATCCATTTGAAAAATTTTAAGGTTGTGATAAGCAGCATAAGCTAAAAACAATCGAATTGCTTCCAGTCTGGCTACAGGGGCAAAGGTTTCATTATAATCAATACCTTCCTCTTGTGAAAACCCCTGTACCACCAGTCTGGCCTTGTTCTTAACAATAAGCCCATTTTCATCAGTTTTGTTCCTAAAACCCATTTAGTGCCTATTGCACACTTACCTGGAGGTAGAGGAACCAGTTCCGACACTTGCTGTTTCTTGAACTGAAGAAGCTCAAGCTGCATGGCTTCAACCCATCCATTGTCCCAAAAAGCAATGTGATAGTTCTTTGGCTCTTGCTGACTAATGAAGAGAGCATAGAAGCAGAAATTAGACAATTGACTTCTTGTTGAAATGCCAGTATTGATATCACCAATGATTTGAGACATAGGGTGATTCTTCAGATCTTGGTACACAATAAGATCTGTGCACGTGTTTATAGCAGGCTCAGCAGCAACAGATGGTGATGGTGAAGCATTTCCTTGAAACCAATCAGTAGATGGTAATTCAAAGGAAGTTGAAGTTGTAGAAATCTCATCAGCATTTGTTGTGGATTGTGCTACTGAAGCTACAGGAACGTCAGGTCTAGCTGAATCAGGCAGATGATCACTAAACTTGAAAAGGTGATTACTGATATCATCATCATCATCAGTAACACCAGATGGATGACTAGCTACAAAAGATGATGGTTTCATATGATCTGCAACAGCAGGTGGTTGATAAGGAACATATTGCAGAATGTCCAGATCAAACAACTCCACAAGGTTTTGTGGAATTGTATCCTTAGGGGATTCATTGAACTTCACATGCAAGGTTTCTTCAACTATCTTTGTCCGACAGTTGAACACTCTATAAGCCTTGCAAGTGGATGAATACCCAACAAAATACCCTGCATCCACCTTAGAATCAAACTTTTGGAATTGATCCTTCGTGTTGAGAATGTAACAGGGACACCCAAATGCTCTAAAGAATGAAATCAAAGGGGCTAAATGATGTAAAACTTCATAAGGAGTTTACATCAACCTCTGATTTACTAAGGCTCTATTATGTACATAGCAGGCTGTATTGACAGCTTCAGCCCAAAAGGTCAGTGGCAGACTAGAATCAGCCAACATGGACCTTGCAGCTTCAATGAGGGTCATGTTCTTTCTCTCCACTACTCCATTTTGCTCTGGAGTCCTTGGGATGCTATACTGCCTCTTGATTCCCTTTGACAAGTAAAACTCATCAAGAGTGTGGTTTCTGAATTCAGTACCATTGTCACTCCTCACACACTTAACTTGTAGGGAATACTGCTTCTCAACGTGTAACACAAAGTTCATAATGGACTGAGCAGCCTCATCCTTTGAATGCAAGAAGAAGGTCCATACATATCTAGAGTAATCATCCACAATTACCAGACAGTATTTCTTCTTTCATACTTATTACCTTCACAGGACCAAAAGATCCATGTGCAGTAGTTGTAAGCAGGCATTAGACTTGGACTTTCTATGGTTGGGAATGAAACTTTATGTTGTTTCCCTTTTAAGCATGCAGTGCAGATTTCATCACAATTGAACTCCTTTATTGGAAGACCTCTCACTAAACTCTTGTGGATCAGCTGATTCATGTTTTTGAGATTAACATGACCCAGCCTTCTATGCCATAGTTTAGATTCTTGGAGAGAGGCCTTGGAGAACAAGCATGGATGGCCTCTCAAATAAATTGTCTTTGACAGATCCAAGGCATATACTCTCCTATCCTGTTAGCCTTCAGGAGAGTATTATCATCCAGTACATTGTCAATCAGGCTCAGAACCTTGGAAGACAGAATCCTACAGTTCTGGCTTGTGAAAAGAGCAACATGTCCTTTGTCACACATCTGACTAACACTCAATAGATTGTATTTGAGATTCTCCACATGGTTGACATCATAAAATCTAATATCTCCATTAGACACAAATCCTTTTCAAATGATGTAACCTTTAGCATCATTTCCAAATGAGACAAATCCCTTCTTTCCCTGAGAGTAATCATGAAGAAGAGAGCTGCTCCCAGTCATGTGCATGGATCCTCCACTGTCCACATACCAGATGCTTCTTTGGCATGCTGAAGAACCCTGCACAATCATAAGAAACTAGTTAGCTTTGGAGACCCAAACCTTTTGGTTTTGAGACTTACTTTATCAACAGATTTAACCATAGCTGGTTTCTATGATTAACAGCTGATGAAGATGGAGATGGTGCTGAATTGGATTTTGGCCTGGAATTCCTCTCCAGTGGTTTGATCACATGGGTTTCAAGTTGGTTAACTCTCCCCAACAGATGCTGAACCATCATAACAAGCTGTGTCTAATTGAAGCTCGAGCTTTCAGTTCATTTGACACTCCAGAGCTTGTTTTTGATGAGTTCCTTGACCCACCATTTCCTCCTTCTCAAACTTCACAGACTTAGTCTTATGTTTATCATGAGGAACACTATCAGCTGTCTTCTGATAAACCGCTCCTTCTTAGTGGATTTGGGTAAGGCCTTGGGTTATCAGGTTGTGATGATTGTGGTACAAACTTGGGCTTCAACTCAGTTTCCATCTTATTTATTTCTAGTTTAATGAGCTCATCCCTTTGGAGCTTTAAACCCTTTTTGTACCAACATTCATCAGATAGATGATTGAATTTACCACAAATTTCACATGGTTTATTCTTCATCTTGGACATCTTTACTGCTGAAGTGGAAACTACAAGGTGTGATCTTCAGTACTTTCTCCTATCAGTACTAGGTACTAAAGAATTTGTAACAACTGAAGACTGGTAAAAACTGTTTTCCATCCGTCCTAATAGACTGTTTGATGGATTCCTCAGCAGTTATCAGTCCTTGTATTTCAACTGATTTGAAATGCTTTTCAGATGTTGGGTCTCTTTCAGTACTCGAGGTATATTGAGGAACAACATCTAAAGTACCCAGCTTCATATGAGTCTCAGTAGTTAGACCATAAGTCAATTTATTGTTGAGATCTTAACACTGGTTTTTTCTCTGATCTTACATTATCATTGGAGAATGACTCACACGATAATGTGGTTTGGAGATTGCTTTCACTTTCAGACTTAACTATGGAGTTAGGAGTAAAGTCTGTTGGTGGAGCAGTATGGTTGTAACCAATACCAAACTTCACATTTGAAGCAGTTTGCTTGCTAAGAAGCATTTCAAATCCCTTGCATGATGAGACCAGCGTTCACACTCAACTTGGCTCACTGCAAGTTTTTCTTTGAGACTCCTGTGGTCTTCCAGAATAACCTCTAGCTTGACCTTTTCATCATTTAATTTGCACTTAAGCTATAAATCTCATCACTTTTACTGTTAAGAGCAGATTCATGCTCAGCTTTTCTTTTGAAAATGTTTTCTCAAGCTCAAGTTTTTGATTTATTAATGCTATATTGCCTCTCTAATAGAGACAAAGGCAGCTATGCATGATTCAGAACATAACTTGGCTTTAGCCTTTGAAGATACCTGAGTTACCTGTGAAGATGATGCATTTGAACAGGAACCCTCAGTAGACTCCAGGGCCATGAGAGCAAGATTTCAAAAGGGTGTTCACCACCATGTTGACTAGCACCAGCATAGTACTGCTCAGTGTGACCAGACAAGTTATCAGGTAAGCTACTCCAGTCAACGACTCCAGGTGTGAAGAAGCTGTGATGAGGTTGTGATTGAGATGAAGATGGTTGAGGTTCTGGTAGTGCATGAGGTTGTGGTACTATAGGAGCTTGAACTTGATTTGACTGTGGCATATAATAGTAGGGATAAGGATATGGCATTTGACCCTGAGGAACAAAATATGCAGGAGAATGAGGGTGTGATGAATGACTAGAACCGGAAGAATGTTGCCCTTTTGATTGTGAATTGTTATTTGAAAAGTCAAAAAGGGTGCAGAAGAGTTAGGTCCAGTTGATCTACACTCTCTTGCAAAGTGTCCAAGCCTGTGGCATTTGTGACACTTCAACTTGCTCTTGTCAAAACCGACTTTGGTTTTGTCAGAGAGTCCAGGAAATTTCCTGCCGATTCTCTTGTAGAATTTCTGAGATCTGATATTGATCAAGGCCATTTGGCTCAAAATATCCATCTCTTCTAGATCATCATCAGCAATGCCCTTCAAATCATCCATGATAAAGCATAGATTGTCACTATTATACCAGGATGACAATCAACACTCACAAAGGCATGATTAGAATTGTTTGAGGTGAAATCAATATGTTCATCATAGTGGCATTCTGATCCAGCATACTCTGACTCATGACTTACCAAGGCAGTGTTTCCTGGTACAAAATCATTAGTGAGCTTTCCAGATGATGACAGTTTTCGTTTCTGTTCTATCTCTCTCTCAAATGTGAGCAATTTCCCATGGAGTTGGGTGAGAGATAGTTTGTCCAAATTTGCACTGGAGCGTAGGACAATAGTATATGTGTCCCATCTCTCAGGCAGTGATATGAGAAATTTGTTATTCATCTGGCTGTTTGTGTACTCATGTTTGACCATTTTTAATTCAGAGATCAAACAAGAGAACCGCTCAAACTGTTGAGTCAGTGTCTCACCCTTCCTATGAGAGAATGTCTCATATTTTTGGGCAAGGATTTCTCTATTATTTGCCAAGACCTCATCTGTTCCTCCAAATTTTTCTTTCAAGGCATTCCAGAGGTCATGGGCAGTTTCATAATGCATTAGCCCAGAATAGATTTCATTGGGCAGAGCCATGGCCAGAATTCCATGGGCTTATGCATCAATCTCAAACAATTTCTTATCCTCATCTGAGTATTGCTCCCTCCTCTTCGGAACCATTTGATTGGTTTCCGGGTTATTCACCATAGGCTTGTGTGGACCATGTACCACTGATGTCCAATAACCTAAGCTGTTAACAGACAGGTGATGGAGCATTCGTCGTTGCCATATGTTATACTCATTCCTAACCAGCATCGGAGGCTTGGTTGAGGAACCAGTATTGTGAGGATCATTGGAAGGAGTAGTCATTTTAGGTTCAAATACTATTTAATTCAAGCTTTTAAAAGATTTTACACAGACCACAACAGACTCAATGAAAACCAAGAATAAATCTCAAGATGAATGACCGAAAACACAGAAAATTCAATCTCTATAACCGTTTCTTGCAAAAATGCTAATTCAATCAAACTTGGATCTTGGATAGAAGTTTCAATGATCAATTATTAGATCGATCAATGATGAACCATGCTCTGATACCATTTGACAGGATCAGAGATCTCAAGTTTGATGGATTAGAGTGTAACGCAGCGGAATAGAACAAGAATTAGACAAATTATAGCAAGAATTTGATATACGTATGCATTAAGAAAAAATACGGTTGTAAAGAGAGAGTATATTATGTGAAGAGGAATGTAATAATATCAAATGTTTCTGCTCAATCATTCACCAATTACAATTGGGTTGACACTCCTTATATAGAGTGCAATCACTGCTGATATTACGGGATAGTGACATCTGGCAGATTTGTTACAAAAATAACTAAAACTTAACAAACTACTGAAATGTTCACAACTACTGAGAACATATCAGAGTGCTAAGTATAAACATAAAACTACTGATACGAAACTACTGAAACTACAACGACTGAAGAACAAGTTCTTCAGTCGTTTTACAAAACTACTGAAAACAAAAACATAAAACTACTGAAAGAAAACCGTCACAACTACTGAAGAAGACCTCTTCAGCTGTTGTGACAACGTCTGATACTTGGTCTTCAGCACTTGTGTCTTCAGATTTTGTCTTTAGTACTTGTGTCTTCAGACTTTGTCTTCAGCACTTGTGTTCAGACTTTGTCTTTAGCACTTGTCTTCAGACTTTGTCTTCAGCACTTGTCTTCAGACTTTGTCTTCAGCTGTTGTGTTTAGACTTTGTCTTCAGCACTTGTCTTCAGACTTTGTCTTCAGCTGTTGTGTTCAGACTTTGTCTTCAGCACTTGTCTTCAGACTTTATCTTCAGCACTTGTCTTCAGACTTTGTCTTCAGCTGTTGTGGACTTCAGCAGTTGTTGTGACGTCTGTGGAACTTAAGGTTTTTCTGATCCGCTCATTGGTTCTTTTGGTCCAACAGATCGTATCTGTGATACCGATTCAATAACTTTGGAAAATTATAGTAGACAGGTACAAATCACTTGGGACTTTAAAAGATTAAATAAAATAAGATGCGAAGT
>CM046453.1:56424137-56524137 GCA_025506515.1 Flaveria trinervia
ATGGCTCAGCCCCACGGTTTGAGAAAGAAGAGGAGGAAGATGACATTTATCACCACCACCACTACTATCACCACTTCCACCACTCCACCGACTACCACCACTCCACCTACCACCACTACTACCATTCCATCCACCACCATATGTACCAACTCACACACCCTACCACACCCACTCCACCACTTACCCACATACAATCCACCTTCACTACAGCTCATCCATCACCACCTTCATCTATACCACCCCCAATCTTCACCACTGCCACCACCACCACCACTAGCCACCAAGCAGGACCATTATATTACCCATCCTTTCCATCTGGATCCTCTTACCTCCCAGTGGGGTAGAGGAATAGCTCTCGACACTGAACCGTATGGTGCTGAAGCTGTTGACAGCGATGACGAGAAGACTGCCCAGATTCGTCAGCTAGTAGAACTTACTGCTACACAATCTCCACAGATATCTCAGCAGGCACAACTGATAGATCAGCAGGCATAATAGATGGTTGCTCAGAGCTCAGAGATGTCCCAACTTTAGGAGCAACATGTCCAATCAGCAAAACGGATAGAGGAGTTGGAGGCGACCAACAAGACCATCATACTGAGGCTCAAAGGATCGAAGGATGAGCCCTTAAAGATCAGAGAAGGTGATGGAGATGATGGTGATGATGATGACAGTGATAATGATGATGATGGTGATGATCAAGGGGAGGATACTGATGCTGGTGATGTTGTTGATGATGATGAAGGAGATGATGATACTTCTGCTGTGGATGCCACATCTGCAAGTGAAAGAAGGAGCAAAAAGGCTCAAGACCAAGGTGCCTCCACATTAGCCCCGTCAGCAGAGGAGCACATGATACAAAACAAGAGTAATGCTTAGTTGTTTATGTTATTTAAATCATATGTATTGAATCTTGTATCAAATTAATGTAATGAATGTTTATATTTAAAATTGATGTTTACTGCTTTGATTGTTGACTAATGGTGATGTGTTATATGTTCTAAATCTAGTAGATTCAAATTATCAAGAGATGAATATGATGTTGCTCCCCTCCAACAGATCAAGACTCAGCTCACGATGATTCTTGATCTACAGGAAATAGTCAGGAGATCAGTGAATTACACTCCTAAAGAAGGAGAGATAATTCATGATCTCACCGACGAGCAACTTGCTAAAATATTCCGACTCAATCCAGATGAGATCGTGAAAGATGCTCCAACGGTCCATGTGGAAAATGACTATGAGCTCAACGATGTTGATGAGATCGAGATTGAAGATGTCACGGACCAACACTATCCAGAGTACACTGGCATTGAGGGTAATGTCGTTCCCAATCTAGGTGACAACCTTGTCAGTGAAACTTTTGAGACTCTGAATAAAATGGAAGAAGAGTCTGACAAGAAAGAAGATACAGCCCAAGCCTCGGAAGCTGAAGTCAATATCAGAAAGGCTGAGTGGGCTGCATGCTTTGAAGAAATAAGAGCCCAACGTAGTGCTTCAACGTCAACTGTCTACACCAAGCTGTACAAAGTGAAGAAACATCATAAGGTGTCGAGCAAAATCATAGCATGGGCGTATTGTGAAGATCTCAACGTTTATGCAGTTAAACGTGAGAAAGGGATTGAGTACTTCAGGTTCCCACATGACCTGAAGACTCTTTCTGGATTTGAGCTCAACCAGTTAGCAAAGTTGAAATTGCTATATGCTGACCTACGCAAAATGTCAGGCTGGTTTGAAGCAGCTCTAAAGAGAGAGTACCACACCAAATGGGTCAACTTCAAACCTCAACAACCAACAAGGTATATTAGACGGTCTGAGGTTGATGCCATAACTGGAAAACCGAAAATAATGCTAAAGTGGAGTCCTCCGCGCACAATTTCTAAGATCCCTCTACGCGAAATGCCATAGGACTTCACTCCACACTTCAAATGGTGGTATTATGATTGGAGGATAGGAGAGGCAGTCATAGTTTTGAACAAGAATGGTATAATGGAAACCATCAGGGTGTTTGACCCAATGTGGCTTACAAACTTGTCTGCTGATGTATATACATTATACAAGTGGCCATTATTCTATGACTCTCAAGATATTGTACAAGCTCTACAATTTCAGAACGTTATACGACTTCGTTTTGCTTTTGAGATACATGCTGGAGTCACTAGAGAAGAGAAGTACAAGAAGTTTGAGGAACTCATGAAGGATGTAAGACATTAGACGAAACTAGGTCCAAGGGGGAGTTTGTAGATACATGTGTCCCTAGTTTCTGAACTTAATGTAATATGTCTTTATTGTCTTACACATATGTAGTTGTACAGGTACCTAATGAAATTCAATATGTGGTTGTGCTTATAATGTTGAATATTTCATTGGTTGGTATATATTAACACTTATTGAACGACTATATAGGTTGTGGTTGTTTGAATAATATCTAAATCAATTAATTATTATGAAACATATTAAAACTTAATCATGTAAAGTTCTCATGCGATTGGCCCATGCTAATGGACGATACTCATGAACAACTTCATGCTAATGAACTAGTCGTACGAATGAACCAGGAGATTGGATCAGTCACATGATTGAAACATGAGATTGACTCAGTCGCACGACTGAACGCTCAATCGGCCGAATGGATCAACCGCATGACTCAATCGCACGACTGAACCATGCAAATGGTCCAGTCGCGTGATTGAGAAACCCTAACCTATAAATACCACCTAAATCGTGAAAAAACGAGACACCTTGAATATTTTGATACCTAGACGTACCCTAGCCGTCTAAAGACCTCTAGTAATCTGCTCCAACTTCATAGATCGCAGTAGATCGATTGCTAATCGTTCTTGATGTTTAGTTTCAATCGTTAATTGATTCTACGTGCGTTCACACTGATTGGATCACCAATCAAATATGATTCCGCACTATTTGATTTGGTATACGCGTAAATCTGTTAGTATTCGTCCAATACACGATCCTAACAAATTCACGTGTGGTGTTCAACGTTTTTACACCTACATTGAGTTTCGTTTACTTTTTCCATTTATATATTTTTAATACGAGTTTTTTGATATTGATGGTCGCTAATAGTAGTGTGAAATTAGTGTTATCTACCGCGGTTATATACACTCTGTCGCAATGCGGGAGACATAATACTAGTATATATTAATTACTAACTTGGTCATGCATCATTTGTTGTATCATGTGTTTAGTGGATTGTACTCACATTTATCTTTATTTTTTTATTTTTACGCAATAATTTTATATCTTTATAATTAGCCCAACTTGTTTTACTTTCAACTTTAGTCCCTTATACTTTTTATATTTTACAAACAATTCGTTTTGTGTTTCGGTCTAAATTTTGTCACTTACCACACCGCAATTATAAACTTATTTATGCATTACGGGTTGTACTTAAGTTCTAGTGGATTGTACTCACTTTTACTATTTTTTTTAGTTCTAACCACAATACTTTTACATATTTACAACTTAAACTCCACAAAAAAATTCACTTTCAACTTTAGTTCCTTACACTTTTCATCTTTTACAAATTTTCATTTTACATTTCATTTTAAACTTTACGATATGACACACCGCAACGTGCATTGTGGTTCAAAGTTGTTACACCTATTTTTTCTCGTTTAACGGCCCCGTCACAACGCACGTTAGATCGACTTAGTTATTTATTTACGTTTCACTTGCAGGGTTCAATGTTTTTACGTCTACTTTACGTTCAGTTTTATTTTTTTTCTATGTATTTTGTAATGTGAGTTTTTCCAGTGCTGGTGGTCGCCGATAGCGGTGTGAAATTTGTTCTATTTGGCACGGTTTTACGCCTTCTGCCGCAATGCGGGGGGCTTAATACTGGTAATAATATTAGTTATCAACCTTCTATGCATAATAATATTGTACATATGCTAAATGGTGTTGTGTATATGTTTTGTTTGAGTTTCTTTTTCATATATTTATTTATATTTATGTATCTATGTCTTTCAAATGAATGATATAACATAAATTATTACTTTAAATATCATATATATATACATATATATATATATATATATATATGTATATATATATATTATATATATATATATATATATAGATATATAAATATATATATATATATATAAATATAATATATATATATAATATACATACATACATATATATATATATATATACATACACACACACACACACACACATATATATATATATATATATATATATAAATATTATCGACGTTAGAGTTTCATATTTCATAAATAAGCGTATGTTATCAATGTCTTCAACGGGCATATTCTCAACAACATTTGTATATTTATAGTTTTATGTATGTTATCAATGGTTTCAACGTCTTATTCAACACACAATTTCCCAATAGCATTTTGATGTTCGTCTTTTTAATGGTGTTACATCTCTCCCAATATGCGGGTTTGTAACTACGTTTTGATATTAGTTCTTACGTCATTATATGCTCTCGTCGCAACGCTGGGATCATCGTACTAGTTTACTAACTAGTTAGAAGTTTTTTTTCTTTTTTATAAAAATGCGTGTGGTTAATTGCCCCACGAACTTAAATATGAAAGCTAGAATACATAAAATATCGTAACGGCTATCACTACGACTTAGAACCCAAATACATCAAATAACTTGGTGGATAAAAAATAATAAATCATTAACGCACACTAATATTTATATATGATAATTTATGCTTGTTTTATCGCTTGTCTTTTTTGACGTAAATTAAATAAATAGGTAATTAAAACGATTTTTTACGCTTTAATGCTAACATAATCATCACATGAAGAAACCTAAATATATGTCATAAAGCAAGACAAATTAAAATAGACCAAATATGAAAACCAAAAAAATTTTATGCTCAAAACACAAAAGCTATAAGTTTCTTGTAGCCAGAAGTTTAAATTATATAGATATATAATGTCTATTAGAATTACATCAATACGCAGAAAAAAATGTACTAATTTTGACGCTTTAATGCTAACATAATCATCACATGAAGAAACTCACCTCTGTGTTTTTTACCGTTGAAATATCAAATGTATATTGGAACATATCTTGTTTTCATATATTATTTTACTAGCGGATTAGGCCGCGTTTCGTCGCAGTACGGTTTTAATGTATACGAGAATGTCATAATAATAGTTTTTGAGGTTATAAAAGTTGATAGATGTAATTTGAAAATATATACGTTAGCACTAACCATCCGAAAAAAATACAAAAAATAACGAATACATAAATTGTGACTTTATTATAATTAACAAGCTTTATTATAAATTGGTTAAAATAATTTTTGACAAAATTCGGATACTCATATATAAAACTTAAAAAAATTCAATTGATTGTAAATTTAACATAACTCGAATTCTTAAGTATAATTTAAAAAAAATTAGGTGACTAAATGTAAATTTAACCTAACTCGAAAGCTTATGTCTAAAATTTTAAAAAAGTTCAGGTTATTAACTACAAATTTGACATAACTTGAAGGTTTAAGTATAAAATTTTAAATGAAACAAAATAAGTAGTATCAATTTAAAAAAAGAGAGAGAAAGTGTACTGTGTGTTGATACATATGTACCAAGTTTAGGAGCTTAATGTAAAATGTCTATTATGTCTTACATATATGTAAATGAATGGGTATGAATGAAATACAAAATGCGGTTGATGCTTATAATGTTTAATATTTTATTGTTTATTGTGTGATAACATATAGTGAACTAACTATATAGGTTTGTGGTTGTTGTACATGATTCTTAGTCAATAATGATTGAGAAACATGTTCAAACTTAATCGTATGAATTTCTCATGCAAATGGACCGTACGCATGATTACTTCATGCTAAAGGACCAGTCGCACGACAGAACCAGGAGACTGGATCAGTCGCTCGATTGAGACATAAGATTGACTCAGTCGCACGACTGAACCTTCAGTCGTGCGGATGGATCAATCGTGTGATTCAGTCGCATGACTGAACCATGCTAATGGCTCAGTCGTACGATTGGAAGAACCTAACCTATAAATACCACCTAATTCGTGGAAAATAAAACAATTCGAATACCTACACACATAATTATACCCTAGTCGTTCAGAGACTCAGGAAAACCTGTTCCAAGTTCATAGATCATAGTTGATCATGTTCTAATCATTCTTAATGTTTCATTAATCGTTCGATTGATCTGAACTGTGTTCTCCATGATTGGATCGCCAATCAAATAGGATTCCGCACTATTTGAGTTGGTATACGCGCAAAATCAGTTAGTACTCCGTACGTAAACGGTCCTAAAGTGGTATCAGAGCTTTGGCTCTTGATTTTGCGTGTTATTCGATCGTTTTGGTGTAAAAAATCACATTTTTTATTCAAAAACACCATCTTTTTGAGTAAATCAGTGTTTTCGACGTCTCCAGACCCAAAAGCTCATGTTTTTCGGCTTACGGCAGATTAGGGTTTGTGAAAAATCGTATTTTTGTGTCAAAGTACCAAAAACCCTCGAATTTTCAAAAATAGCAGCCTTCAGTCACACGATTGACTCAATCGCACGACTGAACTCACTAGCACCTCCTATACGCATGATTGAACTCAGTCGCCCATTCATTCGTATGACTGAACAATCTCATTCGCATTGTTCATCCACATCTGCCCAATCGCACGACTGTTCATCTGCATTTGTCCAATCGCATGATTGGCTCAACCGCATTTGTTCAATCGCACGATTGATTCATTCGGACCTCTTCACTCGCACAAGTGAATAAGTTTTAGTTTGAAGTTCAAAGTTAATAAAAATGAAAGATTAGTACTCAGCGTTTACTGCCGGTAGGGATTCACGGATCTAGAATCTATTGCTTCTAGAAAATGAAATTGGGAATCACAATAAGCCCTCCTTGGAGATACTCTCGACAGTGATACATTCGACAAGCTGGATCAGATGGAGAAATAGACTGAAAAGAATGAGAGTCAAGCCCAAGCCTCAGACGCTGATGTTGACATTAAAAAGGCTGAATGGGTGGCCTGTTTTGCCGAGATCCAAGCTCTACGCACTGCACAAAAGCCAAATGCCTACACAAAGCTATACAAGGACAAGAAACACCTAAAGGTGTAAGGCAAGATTATTGCATGGGCATATTTTAAGGATCTGAAGGTATATGCTATGAAGAGAGAGAAAGGAATTGAGTATTTCAGATTCCCATATGATCTGAAGACTCTCCCTGGTTTTGAGCTCAACCAGATGACAAGCCTAAGTTGATCCAAAGAAAATGTCAGACTGGGTTGAGGCTGCACTGAGGAAGGAATACCACACCAGGTGGGTAAACTTCAAACCTCAACAACCGAATAGGTATATCAGAAGGTCTGAAGTTGATCCCATTACTGGAAAACCAAAGGTAGTGCTTAAGTGGAGTCCTTCGCGTACGATGTCCAAAATCCCTCTAAGGGAAATGCCACAGGAATTCACTCCACACTTCAAGTGGTGGTATTACGATTGGAGAACAGGTGAAGCAGTCATAGTCTTACAAAAGGAGAGCCAAATGGATACTATCCGGGTGTTTGACCCTATGTGGCTGACCAACTTGTCTACAGATGATGTCTACACCTTATACAAGTGGCCGCTATTCTATGACTCGCTGGATATTGTACAAGCCCTCTAGTTTCAGAACGTAATAAGACTCTGTTTTGCATTCGTGCTGGAGTTAAAAGAGAGGAAAAGTACAAGAAGTTTGAAGAGCTAATGAAGAATGTTAGACAATGATGTAAACTAGGTCCAAGGGGGAGTTTGTTAATACATATGTACCTAGTTTAGGAGCTTAATGTAAAATGTCTATCATGTCTTACATATATGTAATTGAATGGGTATGAATGAAATACAAAGTGTGGTTGATGCTTATAATGTTTAATATTTCATTGTTTATTGTGTGATAACATATAGTGAACTAACTATATAGGTTTGTGGTTGTTGTACATGATTCTTAGTCAATAATGATTGAGAAACATATTCAAGCTTAATCATGTGAAGTTCTCATGCCAATGGACCATGCTAATGGACCATACGCATGAATACTTCATGCTAATGGAGTAGTCGCACGACTGAACCAGGAGACTGGATCAGTCGCCCGATTGAGACATAAGATTGACTCAATCGCACGACTGAACCTTCATTCGTGTGGATGGATCAATCATATGATTCAGTCGCACGACTGAACCATCCTAATGGCTCAGTCGTACGATTCGAAGACCCTAACCTATAAATACCACCTAATTCGTGGAAAAACAAAACAATTCGAATACCTACGCACATAATTGTACCCTAACCGTCCAGAGACTCAAGAAAACCTGTTCCAAGTTCATAGATCACAGTTGATAGTGTTCTAATCATTCTTAACGTTTCATTAATCGTTCGATTGATTTGAACTGTGTTCTCCCTGATTGGATCACCAATCAAATAGGATTCCGCACATTTGAGTTTGTATACACGCAGAATCAGTTAGTACTCCGTACATAAATGGTCCTAACACTGTGTCACACCCCGATCGACGGCGGAATCATCAGGTCGGATGAATGTGAAACGATTGTTCATAGCACATGGACTAATAAGTTGAAATAATATTAAATATCATTTTTATTGAACATAACAAGACAATTAAATCATTACAATACAAACAAGATATAAACAACAACATAAGATTTTCAATTAAACTAAGTCAAAGTCCTATATGAGCATGAAGAGATTTTCAAGTATCAGACCGGAAATATGTTAAAAATAAAGGGTCAACTTTGAAATTTGGTGAGTTTCCATGGGTTAAACATACATATGAATATAAAAAGATTTACATGTAGCAATTTGTCACACCTTTAAAATCCACGTGCGGAGTTTTACCACGAGGCATGTGAACAAACCAAGATCACAGTCAATAGTTACTCAGAACGACTCTATATGCCACATTTAAAATAAAACTAACCAAAGTTCAAACTATAAAACCATGTGTAAGCGTTTTGGAAATTAGACAAACCCAGAGTATAAGAATGCATGATATGGCAAAATAGGCGCCAACCCACATGATTAAACACTCATAAATAAAAACCAACAAAGATGTCTTTAAAATAGAGTATTAGAATGCATGTTGAACCCGTGTTGTGCTCCTAATGGCAAGCAGAGCTAACGAACTTTGGATAGCATATTAAAATGTCAACATAATGGTTGGTTAGTTCAAGAGTTTGTGTTTATCATAAATATTAACAATTGTATAGCATAAGAAGTGTATTGAAATAGATAGCTAGTTTATATTCACAAGTCATAACCATAGTGATTTCACGATCGAAGCTGACTGTGTTTCGTTTGTTGTCTCCCGTCACGACTTACCAGGTCGTGAAGATGTTTGTGTTTAGGATAAAATTGCACCCGTTTGACCTCGAGTTGCACAGGTGGGGCTCGTCAGACCCAGTAGTACTACCCAAGATTTCCCGCTAGTTACCATTATTAACGATCCGAAAGTGTGAGGAATTTCAAGGTATTAAGTACTATGTTAAAACATACACAACTTATAATAATAAAATAACATTTTAGTACAAGTATGCTACCTCCCCCAAAAGAGAGTTTATAAAATAAAGGGCCATGAACTCACTTGGTGTATAATAATAATGAATAAAGAGACTCGTGATATATGCAAAGACAACCCTTCAAAGGTTACCTAGAACACACAAGTACATAAGTACATGTACACAGAAACTTAACACCCAAGGTGCTCAATAAACACATTGACCCAAGGTTTTGGAATGCAAGACTCATTTGACCTAGTTGACCCGTTTGAACCGTTGGTGACATATTAGTTGGAATATTGTTTAATCATATATGATAACTTAACATACAAGAGTATCATGCAATTTATCCATGCGTATCACATTATCAACCTAGGTTCTACCTAAGTCATCATGTCACGTTAGATCATCATACATTTATGCAAATCTCAAACAATGAACATGCTTAACATATATATAAATACATCATAATAAATAATTCATACACGAAGACTAATCATGCACCACATGCCATGTGAAGCTACTCACAAATTTACATCCTAAACCATACCAATCCTACTAAGTAGGGGGCTTAGATTCGCATGCGTGTGTGACAATCATAATCATATTCATTCATTTAGTTCATTCCAACCAACATACACAGTGACCATCAATTCAATCCCAAACATGATCTTTTAATCACTAACCGTAATTCATCATCATGTATGACCATCAAAACCTATACTTCTTACATGATCAACCAAGCATCCCTACAACTTAATTACACATTCTATCACAACAAACATCATCAACAATCATTCTTACATGATCCTAACATCATAAGCATGCCCAATTCATCATATCCAATGTTCCATAAAAATAAAGTTTCCCTTTTGGGAAAGTAACACCCAAAGTGATCTAGCATCCAATTCAATCATAATTTCAATGATTATATACCTAATAAGTTCATATAATTCATTCTAACATGTCAATCACCTCCAAAACATCCAAATTCTCAAAACATCATACCCAAAAGTTTCTACTTTTAGTAAGTCATGATCAACATCTCAATTTCATGAGTTTTCTTGCACAACTAAATTAAACAACATCTAAGAATTATATCTAACATCTTAGTGTCATCAAATCATGAATTCCAAAAACAAAAAGTTTTCTCTTATGGCAATGTATGAACTAGATGATCAAACCATAGATTTCTTGCACAATCAACATAATCTAGCATTCATACAACCTAACTAACATCATATAATCATCTAACAATCATCAACTTCATATTATCATTATCAATTTCTAAATTAGGATTCATCTTCATCAAAAACTATGAACAACCAATCAAACTAACCTTTAGATATGCTTAGATGATGATTATCACTTGTAAACAACTTGTATTACTTGAAACCACTTGGAATTCGACTTGTGTATGTGTTCTTGGATCCAATTGCAATATGAGGGTGTCTTGGGTGGGGTTGCGGCCAATTATGGGTTTTGGGGGTTTAGGGTTGGGTAATGTTAGTAATATTTGGTTAAAAAGTATTTACAAAATAACACCTTTAATTTATTTTATAAAAACTATCTTTCTAATACTTTTAAATGATCTAGACTATAATTTATAAGTATTATTAGCCAACAATAATAATTTTAAATATTTACAACAAGTAACATAACACATAATATATATATATGTATATATATATAACATGTTGTCATATTATCACGTAATATTTACAAAATACATATTTAAAATTCTATAAATTCATGAACCACACAATCACAACTAATAATCAACATTATTAATTAGATTATCATTGTTTTTCATAGATTATTATTATTAAGTCACCAACGTTTAACGACAACTAGTGTGTCCTCATGACATGTGTATGCAAGACCTAACAGAACAAGGAGCTTGGTTTAACAAAAAATTACCGGATGTCACACAATTCATGTCAATGGTTATGAATTATGCAAGTTGATAGAACACATATAGCTACAATCAAACCTTGACAGATTACAAGATTACAAGATTAAACGATTAGCTAAGTGTACTTGGATTAACCAAGTAGGCTTGTCAAGCCCATAGATCTATGATGTCGTGAGGCTAGCAATAGTTAATGATTGTCAACATATAATGTATCTATATAACACTCACAATAATATCAATAACCATGAAAAAAGTAAAGATGAATTGCATGTACATTTACAAGTATCAAGATGTTTACAAGTGTAAGTTCATAAGGTTAACATGTTTATACCCCAAAAGGTATGAAACAAAGTAAAAAGTGGGCATGGAGAGTACATAAGAAAGCTTGGATAACAAGAGTCAAAGGTGATATCCTAAATGATAAAAAAACAATAACTTAAGTCGGAATTCATTAAAATAAGATAGGATGCTTAGGAATGCCAATAAGCGAAAGGTAGATTGAAAAACGATTCTTGTACCAATTTTAGATTCTGGACAAAATGTTTGGTACATGTTTGAACGGTTTTTAAAATAGAAAACGGTTTCATAAAATTATAAAAATATACGTTTGACTAACTCAAAGTCTCCCGGACAACTTTCGTTCAGAAACATTGTAAGGATTCCTTAAGTCTGATGCAACCCAAAACATCCAAAGTGTCTCAGCAACATGCACTAAGTACTAAAGTGAAGAATGCTTCGGAAGTTTTACACAATACATTAGAAAACATTGTAAGTGTAAAATCTTCCGAAGTCAAGACCAATATCTTCCGAAGCCAAACATGAAGTCTTCCGAAGCTTCAAGAGACAAAGTCTTCCGAAGCTTCACCCTATGAAGACAGATTTCTTCCGAAGACTTTTAGTACACATGCTTTATCTGATGTACTGTTCCAAAACACCTTTTCCGCTGCGTCTCTGATAAGTCACCAACTTACAAGAGTTGGTGAAAAGGTCCATGCTTTTGGTAACTGTACATTGAGGTCTTGAGTCTGAAACTTTCCACTTTATGTACTTTATCCTTTTTGTAATGTTAAGGATGTGAGCTATGGCATGTCATAGTCACAAGGTCAAAAGGCAGATATGCCTTTTGATTCTACAATTGATTTTGTTAGTGTCTAGTCAATTGTATCCAGGGCTTTCATAGTATAGCCGGCTGTAGGTTGTAGTATAAGTATTTCAAGTTTCTTGTATCTTTAACATACTTTGTAACACTTGTAAAAGAACTTGAGAAAGCAATATACTGCATCCTTGAAAACCATATTCTCCTGTTCTGTCTCTTGCTTTACTTGTGTTCTTTGTATCACTTTGGTTAACCCAGTTTACGTTTGATTAGAGTTTAGATAATCTCCTATTGTGTTGTGTTGTTGTAATTGTGTTCAAACCCTTAAACGATCCTGCAATTGGTATCAGAGCTTTCAGGCTCTTGATATAAGATCTAACCATCTTAAGATCCCTCACACACACAAAAACTAAACTCTTCAAATGGCTTCCATCTCAAAGACTGATATGGAGACTGGAACCATGAACAAATCCCCACTGATCACTCTTGATGATTTTGACACCTGGTGCATGAGGATGGAAGGCTTCATCAGGTCTCTTGACTCAAGAATGTGGGAATCTGTTGAAAATGGACCTTTCATACCCAGCACCCCCTCTGCTACTGGTGCTGGTATGATTCCTAAAGATATGGCCAACTACTCAGATGAAGATAGAAAAAGAGTAGAGATTGACAGGAAGGCCATGACTGCTCTTCAGACTGCTCTCCCAAACTCTGTATACAGAGGTTTTAAGAAGTGCAAAACAGCTAAACAGCTGTGGGATGCACTGAAGCTGATGTATGAAGGCTCCTCTGAAGCCAAGGAGAACAAGAAAGATCTTCTGAAGCAGCAGTTTGAAAATTTCACCTTTAAAGCAGGTGAAACCATGACCCAACAATACTTCAGGTATGTTGAGATTGTGGATACCCTAGTGGATGGAGGATCCTCTTGAGAACAGAGACATTGTAAGGAAGTTCATGTCCTCACTTCCTAGGCAATGGACACACTATTGTGTGGTGATCAAGAGGACTGAGAACCTTAAAACTCTTACTCTGACAGAGTTATATGGGATTCTCAGTGGATACCAGATGGAGATGAACATACAAGGTTCATCTGGCAACTCCAACAATCAAATGGGTTCAGCCCTTCATGTGGTTGAAAGGGACAGCATAGAACCCCAACATCATCTCATATGCTACCCTGACAACTCACAAAAGGGTCCTTTCATCACCTTCCCGGAGACACCAAGGGAAAACTTTACTCAAGGAAGTCCATTCCAAGAGACAAGTTCTTCTCAAGCCTTTGTGTCTACTGATGAAAGCTGTGGGAATTATCTCTTCACTCTTGAAGACCTGGACTGTATTCATCCAGATGACCTGGAATACATGGAGATAGTTCAGCAGATGGCTCTCCTCACTCACAGAGCCAAGAAGTTCTACAAGAGAACAGGAAGAAGATTTCCAAGCAATGCTACCAGTGGAAAGTTTGGGCTGGATAAAAGCAAAGTTAAGTGTTACAACTGTAACCTTATGGGTCACTTTGCTAGGGAGTGTAAGGCACCTAAAGCAAATGGGGCCAAACACCACCCAGACCAAACTACACTGACAAAGCTCCTCAGTCTGAGAAGCCTAAGCAACATGCTGCTTTGCTGTTGAAGAAGGAGGCTTTGACTGGAGTTTTCAGGTGGAAGATGCTTCTCCAAACCAAGCACTGATGGCTGACCATGATGAAGCCAAGGTATTGGAACATCTCTGTACTCCTGAATGCATTGCTAAAGTGAATAGATACAGGTCCTACAACTTAGAGATGAGATCCGATCTTGAGTCATTAAACATATTAAAATCTGATTTTAGAAAGTCTGAAAATGATTACAAGTAAAAATAGAAGATTTGGAGAAAACCATTTCAGTACTAAAACATGAACATACAGATTTTAGAACTCAGATCCAAGATCTCATAACTAAATTGACTGAGTGCCAGGCTGAGCTTGTGATCAGCAAAGCCAAGGCAGAGAAAAGTGTTCTTGAAGAAGAGACCTTCAAAAACATGATATCCTCATCCCTGCATAACAAAGTGTGCTATCAAAATAGACAGGGACTAGGATCAAATGAGATAGCTCCTCCACACACAATCTTGTCTGTAAGATATCCTAGGTGTGGAACTTGTGAAGATGAGCTTCCTCTCATAGATCCTATAAGTGAGGATGATGAAGAAGTGATAGTGAAGAATTCCTCTGAGAAGAGTGAAGAAGAGGATTCTTCCAAGGGCCACTATCCTTCTGAGGAGAAGAAATCATCTGTGATGACCAAGTCCAAGAAAGAACTTGATCAGGAAGAGCAAAAGGAAAGCAAAGAAGGCTCAAGAAATCAAGGCTACTTTTGATGCTAAGCAGAAACAAGTTTTATCTCTGCAGGTTTCAAAGTAGTAAGGACTGAAGACATCAACCAAGACTCCTCATCTAAGAGTCCTGGTTCATGTTCAAATCATCTCAGAGCAAAGAAGAAGACTGAGCTGCTGTGTACCACTGCTGCACAGCCTGGACCATCAAACTCCAAGAACAGTTCACAGCCCAAAAGAACTGTCTCAGCATCTACCAAGATGAAGGTGGAGAAGGGATGTGACCAAAGCCAGTCTTGCTCTCAAAAGGAGACTCTTTTGAAGAAGAAAATGTTATGTGTCATGTGTGAAAATACTTCTCACATTGCTAAGGATTGCCCATACAATCCTAGAAGTACCATCCACATGACCAATACAAAGACTTCAAAGAATCTCAAGAAGTCTCAAGCTTCGGAAGGAAAGTCTGTTTCCTTCGGAAGCTCCAAATCAAAGAAGAAGGTAAATGGAAAATTACCTTCGGAAGTAAAATTGGTCTCGGAAGAAAGGAGTTCTTCCGAAGCACTGAAGTCTGCTGCAGTGACTGCAGAATCTTCCGAAGGTTCAGTCATCAAAACCTGTGAAGTTCCAAAAGCTTCAAAGGTTTTGAAGGTCAAGTCCAAGAGTCCAAAGGTGGTGTGGAAGTCTAAGAAAGACCAAATGACTGAAATTTCTCCATCAACAATAGCTGAAGATCCTCACAGTACAACCATAGGATCTATTACTGTTGCATTACCTTCTATTACACTTACTGAGCCCAAGACAAGTACGGCTTGGGTTTCCAAATGTAACTAATCATTTTCTTTGTGCAGGAACAGCTCAAGACAAACGGAAACGTCTGGATAATTGACAGTGGCTGTTCCAGGCACATGACAGGCAATAGGTCTCTACTCCATAATTTTGAGAGAATTGATGGAGGACCAGTTGCTTTTGGAGGAGATGAAGGTGGTTACATTTCTGGAAGGGGCAAGGTCACAAATGGTAAGCTCAGCATTGAAAAGGTAAACTTTGTTAAGGAGCTTGGGTACAATCTTCTGAGTGTATCCCAATTTTGTGATCAAAGACATAACATGCTCTTTACTGAGCATGAGTGCATTGTTCTCAAGCCTGGTGTGGTCATTCCTCATGAGCACATCCTGCTCAGAGCCCCTAGGAAAGGGAACATGTACAAGATGGATTTGCAAGAAACATCTCCCTCTGGAGAAGTTTCATGCTTTCTATCTAAAGCCAATAGTGATGAGTCTTTCCTATGGCATAAAAGAATGCCATGTAAACTTTAAAAACATGAATAAATTGATTAAGCATGATCTGGTAACTGGAATGCCAAAGAAAGAGTTTACAAGTGATGATCATTGTGTTGCATGCCTGAAAGGGAAGCAACATAAGGCATCCCATAAGCCTAAGGAAATGAACTCCATCACTACACCCCTACACTTGTTACATATGGATCTCTTTGGCCCCACCAGTGTAATGAGTTTAGGAAGGACCTTATACTGTCTAGTGATCACAATGATTTTACAAGATTCACTTGGGTCTTCTTCCTTAGAACTAAAGATGAGACTCCTGAGATTCTAAAGAATTTCATCTTAAAGATTGAGAATCAATGTGATCACAAGGTCAAAACCATAAGATGTGATCAAGGAACTGAATTCAAGAACCAAATCCTTGATACATTTTGTGATGAAAAGGGTATTACAAGACAATACAGTGCTCCCAGGACTCCTCAGCAAAACGGAGTTGCTGAGAGGAGAAACAGGACACTTATTGAAGCTGCAAGAACTATGTTGTCTGACTCTAAACTGCCTATCACCTTCTGGGCAGAGGCAGTTAATACTGCTTGCTATGTGCAAAACAGAGTTTTAGTAGTTAAGACACATGGTAAGACTCCTTATGAACTTTGGCACAAGAGGAAACCTTTCATTGGTTTTCTCAGGTCATTTGGATGTCCCTGCACCATCTTGAATACCAAAGATCAAGTTGCCAAGTTTGCTGAGAAATCAGACGATGGACACTTCATTGGATACTCTTCCCAAGCTAAAGCTTATAGAGTATACAATCTCAGAACTAGAATTATTGAGGAGTCAGCCAATGTGACTTTCAATGAGCACACACCCAGTGTGGCTGGTTCTGGTCCGGATTGGCTATTTGATCTTGATTTAGTTACCAACTGTTTTAATAAATCTTGTGAGCATGTTTCAGGATCTGCAGAAAATTTAAATACAGGTGATCCTGATCCAAGATTTGAGCTAGGAGACCTTCAACTCACACACCTTCAGCTCCAGTTGAAACTACTTCAGCAAATGAGGTTTCTATCAGCACAACAATGACAATCCAGCTGATACATCTGGCATGCCTTCAAATTCCAGCTCAGAGGCTTCTCAACCAGATAAAGACACCTCAATTGCAGAAGACAACAATGGTGATGGTGATAGTGATCAAGAATTTCTTGATGCTAATAACCATACCATAGATGACAACATCAATGATGTCACACACTCATTGGATCAAGTTAATCTTGATAAGTGTGATAATGTGGAGGATCAATCTTCAAGACCAGATCTAAATTTCTCAAATTTGGATCTATCTCAGCAACTTGCTGTGATCCCTCAGCTAAGGATCCACAAGTCTCATCCTACCACAAACATCATTGGAGATGTTATCTCCGGGGTAAAGACAAGAGGGCAAACCCATGAAGCAAATGTTTGTCTTCACTCTTGTTTTCTATCCCAGTTAGAGCCAAAGAAAGTTGAGGAGGCTCTAAAGGATGGAGTTGGGTTGAAGCTATGCAACAAGAGCTGCTTCAATTCAAAAGGCAGAAAGTTTGGAACCTTTGTCCTCTTCCTCATGGGAAGACTACCATTGGAACCAAATGGGTTTTAGGAATAAGAAGATGATAGAGGAATCATCATCAAGAACAAGGCAAGACTAGTTGTTCAAGGATACACACAAGAAGAAGGGATTGATTACACTGATGTCTTTGCTCCTGTAGCAAGACTAGAAGCTGTTAGGATATTCCTGGCATTTGCTGCATCCAAGAATTTCAAAGTCTATCAACTTGATGTAAAGTGTGCTTTCTTATATGGAGTGATTGATGAGGAGGTTTATGTCAAACAACCACCTGGTTTTGTAGATCCTGATCATCCTGATTATGTCTGCAAGCTTGACAAAGCTCTTTATGGGCTGCATCAGGCACCCAGGAAGTGGTATGAGACACTGTCTGAGTATCTCTGTAAACATGGATACAGGAGAGGTACTATAGATGGAACTCTCTTCATCAAAGGACAAGGAAAAGACATTCTGCTAGTTCAAGTATATGTGGATGACATCATCTTTGGTTCAACCAATTCAAAGCTCTGCAAAGACTTTGAAAAGCTGATGAAAGACAGATTTGAAATGAGTTCAATGGGAGAACTCAACTTCTTTCTGGGAATTCAAGTGAAGCAGGTTGAAGATGGCATCTTCATAAGTCAGTCAAAGTATGTTCAAGATATACTCAAGAGATTCAACATGACTGATTGTAAGATTGCTAAGACACCCATAGCCAGAAACCACTCCCTTGGTCCAGATCTTGAGGGGGAGTGTGTAGATGAGCACTTATACAGGGCTATGATTGGGTCTCTTATGTATCTTACAGCTAGCAGGCCTGATATCATGTTTGCTACATGTATTTGTGCAAGATATCAAGCAAACCCTAAGATGTCTCACTTAATCACTGTGAAAAGGATTTTAAGATACCTCAAAGGTGCTTCAACACTTGGTCTATGGTATCCAAAGAATCCTAATTTCAATCTGTATGCCTATACAGACAGTGATTATGGTGGTTGCAACATGACTGCAAAGTCTACATCTGGGGGATGTCAATTCCTTGGTGGAAGGGTTGTCTCATGGCAATGCAAGAAACAATCCTGTGTGTCTGCATCAACTGCTGAGGCTGAATACATTGCTGCTGCAAGCTGCTGTGCTCAAGTGCTTTGGATTCAAAATCAGATGCTAGACTATGGATTTAACTTCAAAGAGACTCCTATCCACATAGACAACATAGTGCTATCTCTATCACTGAGAACCCTGTGCAGCACTCAAGGACCAAACACATCAACATCAGGTATCATTTAATAAGAGATAACTATGAAAAGGGATTAATTAAACTAGTCAAAGTTCACACAGATGAACAATATGCTGATCTGTTCACAAAAGCTTTTGATGAACAGAGATTTAAGTATCTGATATCAGCTATTGGGATGATTAACTTTGAGTAGACTTTTTCTTAAAACTAATTCTAATTATTTCTTCTTAAAAAATATGTGTGTCCTAAGTTGTCTAGTTCATCACTTTCATAAGCTCATGTTTTCTTTGAATGTAAAACTCTTTTTGAAGACTTTCCTTAGATTCTTGAAAATTTTCTGATACTTCGGAAGATAACGTTTTACCTTCGGAAGAAAAATATGTCTTCAAAATAAATGACTGTCTAAGAGATTTTACCTTCGGAAGAAGTCAAAATTATCTTCCGAAGCTTAAAATTCTTAACTTAGACACTTATTCATTTTAAGGACTTTTTCCTTCCGAAGCAAAATTAACCTTCGGAAGCTTTGTTCATTCTTATACAAAGCATCCAAGAGTTTATTTCTCTTCCGAAGCATAAATCTTCAAGACTCTCAGGAAAATTCTTCCGAAGCCATTTTAGCTTCGGAAGCTTTTTCAATCAAAACTTCCGAAGACAAATTACCTTCGGAAGCTTTTCGAATTCCAAGAAAACTACTTTTTGAGCAAAAAGGTAAACTACTTTTTCAGAGGTGGGACCGACATACGGATTTCAAAGTTTATCCTCTTTCATTAAACTTTATCTGAAATCCTTCTCTCTCAAATAAACCCAACGGTTTCCCCCTCTTCTATCATCTGCTTTTCTTCCAAACCTAAAACCCAAAGCTTTCTCTCTGAAATTTCTTTCCCATTTTTTCTCTTCGTCTCTGAGCTACCTCACAATGGCTGACCTTGCTCACAGAAATGATCCTAACTTTGCCATGCAGCTACACAGACAACACAATCAGGTTGCTCTGTTATGCTCTGACAAAGATCCTCATTTCTCAGAGGTTGCCGTTTCTTGTCTTTGTCTCACTACTTCACCTCCCTAACCATTGATCCTCCTCTATATGAGGATCACTTGCTTGAATTCTGGAAGACCTGCCAAGAGGTCATTATGGATGGGGGAAGGCACTGTCTGCCACAGTGCAGGGGAGAACAATCTTCATCACTCCGGCCATCATCAACCGACATCTTCAGCTGGATGATGAAGAAGGTGAAGTGTTCTTCCCAAAGGAAGCGGTTAATCATTCCTTCGAGCAGATGGGCTATGAAGGAGATTTCTCTGTAAGACCTTCAGGAAAGGGAAGGTCTCATCCCAGTGGAAATACCTGCTCCATGTGGTTATCCACAGCTTATCAAACAAGCATGGTGGATGGGACCAGATTCCTGAGGATCTCTCCTTTATAGTTCATGGAATGATTCAGGGGGTCAAGTTCAGGTATTCACAATTGTTTTATACTAATTTACTTGCAAACTTAGACTCCTTAGAATACTACATGTTTCCTAGATATGTTCAACACATTCTCAACTGTGAACTGGGCTCACAGTTGAGGGAAACAAGTAATATTCTTAAATTGGGACAGATGAAGCCCGCATCTTTAAAATTATGAAGAAGCCAACTGTAGGCTTCTCAGGGGTAGAAACAGCCCTAGTCCCAAAAATGTTAGAGCTCATTGCTCAAGGTGACAACCTAGCAGTCCAAGCTAGTGTTGAACCCACACCTACTGCTCTCCAACCCTCTACACAACCTCAAATATCCATCACCTACCAAAGAAAATCCAAACGAACCCCTGCTCAGACTATTCAGTCTGGAGGCCCCCATATACTCACCAATACAGGAAGAAGTGGATACTGGAGCTCCCACTTCTCCTGAGGAGCAGACCACTCCCATTGTTTCAAGAATCAGTGATGAGGTTCCTCATGCTCACACTGATGAGCTCACTAGCCCAACAGCCTTAAGCCTTCACTCTGAGTCTCAACACTCAAGTGAACAACCTTCAGGGGACAGCTACCATCCCCAGCCTTTGGATCTCAACCAACCAATTCCCAACCTATCCTTCTATACTGATGAAGACTTAGGATTCGGTGGTACCATGAGTCTCTCTTCTCATCCCCTACTCAAAGAGAGACGAGTACCTCTGACTCTCCTCAGTCTATCCCACATCAGTCACCTATTACTGAGGTGGACACTTCTGAACTAGTTCGGATGTCCATATGGAAGAGGCTCTCACTTTTGAAAGTGATTACATCATTCAGACCTCAACCATGGCAACTCTGCCCTCTGGCATCTCAACTGAGGCTGCCAGTGAGCAGAGGAAAACCAGCAGCCAAGAAACTCAAGCTGGTGGTGAGCGAGAGGATTTGGTTCAATCATCTCATCCCCCAGTGATTCTTCTGATGAAGATGAGGGGAACTTGAGACTAAAGGTGCAGAAATTGTCAAAAAATGCACCTATTTAGTCTCTAAGGTCAGCCACTTGGAATCTCAGGTGACTACCTTACAAAACAGGGTCAATGATCAGCAACTTCAGATTTCATATCTAAAGGAAAAACTAGCTGAGAGACCTTTAAGGAGAGCTCAACCAGGAACACAAGAACCTGTGGAAGTGATGATGACTTATCCTCCAGCTCACCTATGCAAGTGGGTGATGCTACCAAAAAGGGGGAGAAAGTATATTACAACCACAGAACCTGGGAGTTCTTCAAAGAGAATGGACATAGAGGACTCACCATCCTCACTTGCTGTTGTGCATTCTCAGCAACTTCCTCAAACTCACATTAATGTGGACTCTATAGACTCTATCATCAGGAGTCTCTTTGAGGAAGGTATACCAAGGGCTGTCTCATCTCCACCACATGGAACTGGCAACTACATCATCAGATGGAGGTATGATGAGGACAGAAGAGCCCTCATACTTCACAGAGTTCAAGGCCAACAAGAAGTCTTTCAGTTCCAAAGCCTGAGCTTCTATGAAGGACTGGATTTAGTCAACATGCCACTTGTCAATCCAAGCAAATCTAGACAAGCTGACAGGCTGGCTCAAAGAATCCAAGACAGGATCCTTGCAGAGTTCTCTCTAAGAAGGAGACTTAGGCAATCAGGCAATGTCATCGGTCAACTGGATGTTGAGGTGGACCCTAAGATTAGTTTCATAGGGGAAACCTTGGCTGAAGGCCCAGTGGCAGAACCTGAGACCCTTGTCTCACCATCAACAACTGCTGCAGAGGTCCAAACTCCATCTGAGACACCTGCTGGTGAAGGTGTTTCTCAGCCTCTCTCTGGCCAGAGCATGGAAGCTACACCAAGCAATGAAGGCCAAGCCTCAATCCACCCTGAGTCACAAAGGTCTGTTGGTGACAAAGGGAAAAGGATAATGACTCCTGAGGAAATTGAGGAGGAAGAGAGAGAGAGGAAAAGGAGGCTAAGGGGAGAAAGTTCTTCTGGGTCATCTAAATTCATGCAAGCTGCAATCAGGGCTGCCCCCAGACCAAATACTAAAGATGATGAGTTAAGGGCAGTCAGGATTACCTATTTACAGACCAGGAACTATGATGTTGATGAAATCATCTCCCTCCCCTTAGAAGAGTTGAATGAACTGGCTGACATGGAAGTGTCAAGAGAGATAAAGGAGAAAGAGGATGCAAGGTTACTTCTCCAATTCAAAGAGGAGAAGAGACAGAAAAGACTTTACAAGCATACTCCCACTCTCTCTCCAGTTCAAGAAAGTCCTGCACAGGAAGATGTGGCTCCACAAGAACCTCAGGTAGATAAAGAAGAGGATAGAATCAAAATGATAAACTACCTGAGTGCCACAGGCTTCTATCAGGCAAATGCACTTCTTCCCCTGTCCTATGACTTATTGAGTTCGAGTACTTAAAGCAACTTGAGCTTGAGCTAGTCAAAGAAAGAAAAACAACCAAAAGAAAGCTAAGGGAAGAAGCTGCAAAGTCAAGAGCCATCATTCAAAAGAATGCAAAGAAGTCTGCTGACAGACAAAGAATGATGAGCTTCTTGAAGTCATATGGATTCTCCGGAAGGAGACTTGGTCCCATGTCTCTATCTACAATGGATGAGCATATAAGGGTGATCAAGCAGAAGATTAAAAGTGGTGAATTGATTGACTTGCACTCTCTTCCAAGTCAAGTCCACCTGAAGTGGAGGTCAAGTTTGAACAACCAGAGACACCTGAACCAGAACCTCCAGCTGAGCCTCAGCAAACTTCATCTTCTGATCCAAGACAGGGTCAAACTCCCTCTCCTTCTGAACCTGTGAGGGAGGAACACCCAACTGAGAAAGACACTGATGATCAACATGGTGCTGCAGACCAGTCTTCTCAGTTAAAGACATTAAAGAGGAAGAAGAAAATGGCTTCTAAACCAAAGACTAAAAAGAAGAAGCCAAAGTCATCTACCTCTACACCCCAGGCTGAATCAGATCAACCTGAGGAAGTGCATGATGAGGCAACCCAATCAAACTATGCAAGTGGCTCCTCTAGCAACTGAGACACCTATCTTGTCCTGGACTTATTCTACCAATCCAGAAAGATGGCATGTTGTCAGAGATCAAGGTGTTGAGAATGTCTACTCCTGGCAAGACATAATCAACTTACCTCTGCATGATCTCTTTGAAATGAGAAGATACTATGAGAGTCTTGATGATCCTGACCACCAAATGAAGAAAGGAATGGTCTTGATTGTACTGAAGACTACCAACATCTGAATATCTTCTAAGTGTTTTGGTAGCATCAGCCTAGGGGGAGTTTGTAAGGATTCCTTAAGTCTGATGCAACCCAAAACATCCAAGTGTCTCAGCAACATGCACTAAGTACTGAAGTGAAGAATGCTTCGGAAGTTTTACACAATACATTAGAAAACATTCTAAGTGTAAAATCTTCCGAAGTCAAGACCAATATCTTCCGAAGCCAAACATGAAGTCTTCCGAAGCTTCACCCTATGAAGACAGATTTCTTCGAAGAACTTTTAGTACACATGCTTTATCTGATGTACTGTTCCATAAAGCACCTTTTCCGCTGGTCTCTGATAAGTCACCAACTTACAAGAGTTGGTGAAAAGGTCCATGCTTTTGGTAACTGTACATTGAGGTCTTGAGTCTGAAACTTTCCACTTTATGTACTTTATCCTTTTTGTAATGTATAAGGATGTGAGCTATGGCATGTCATAGTCACAAGGTCAAAAGGCAGATATGCCTTTTGATTCTACAATTGATTTTGTTAGTGTCTAGTCAATTGTATCCAGCTGGCTTTCATAGTATAGCCGGCTGTAGGTTGTAGTATAAGTATTTCAAGTTTCTTGTATCTTTAACATACTTTGTAACACTTGTAAAAGAACTTGAGAAAGCAATATACTGCATCCTTGAAAACCATATTCTCCTGTTCTGTCTCTTGCTTTACTTGTGTTCTTTGTATCACTTTGGTTAACCCAGTTTACTGTTTGATTAGAGTTTAGATAATCTCCTCATTGTGTTGTTGTGTTGTAATTGTGTTCAAACCCTTAAACGATCCTGCAAACATTTTATGAAAAGATCAGTAAATAGGTCAAAACAGCAGCACAAAACTGAAAGGTGCTGAAAGCGCACTTATCTTGTGAAGGCTATGTTGAGTTGTCCGATTGATTTTGAAGACGATAAAACATCGGTTTAAAATTTATATTCAATGAACTTGATATCGGAGTCTGAATTTATCAATATAGTTTGGTATGATCAAGTTATGGTCGGTTTTGAAGTCAGCTTAATTATTAAATCCTGCCAACAATTATAGCAAAGGCACTTTATGTGCACTTTTAAAATGGTTAAAAACATGAAACGTGTAGAACACATTATTATGTGATATATAACAATATTACTTCATTTGAGTTATATAAAATTTTTCCAAGACTTGGCATAGCCATCACTTAGGGACTTATCTTGTGGAATAACCGAATACGGCGACATAGCCGTCCATATGCAAATGGATCATTTGTTTAGTTTATCTTGATTTAGGAATGTTAGTGATGTTATAAGGTTAGTTATGTTAGAGTTATTGATGAAATCTAATGAATCAAATTAAAAGAGATATAGTACAAGAAAAAATAAAAATAAGAACATAAGTCATGAGAACAATTGGATGTTAGGATGATTAAACCAATATAGAAATGTATAATATAAAAGCAATATAAGATTACCTTAATATAGAAGATTCTTGAAACTACTTGTAAAGAAAATTCTGAAATGATTATAACCAAAGGATGATGAAATGTTGTGTGAGAGATTTTTAGAAAATAATAATGAAAAGTGAGGCCTAAGCCTTGCTTTTATAGTTGAGGTTAGGAGTAGGTTATGAATGGTGTTAATGGTGAGTTATAAGTCTTTTAAAAGGGGGTTATGATTGGAATTATAAAGTAATATAAAATTAAATAATTTAAATAAATAAAAGAATAATTACAATTTAAACTTTAAATTTATTAAAACTTTAATTTAATTTAACAACTTCTCTTTTATTAATCTTTGTACACCTTATAAATTTAATAAGAACTTGTAATTTGATTATTTATTTTAATTGAATATTTAAAATCTTATAAATATTAATAAAATTTTATAGACCTTACATATTTATAAAAATAATGATCTTGCATTTTAATCCTTTATTTTAGTTTTTAATTAAAACTCATAAATGACAAATAACTTCATGCATTATAAAATTTTATTTTATAATCATAAAATTATCATGAATTGATTTAATAAATGGAATTGACTAAATAGTATTATGTGTTTTTTGAAGGATTAAAAATAATTAAATTTCTAACTAATGTATTTGATTTTTTAAAATTGACCCAAACGGAATTTGGGTTTGGGTTTCTATTTTCTAAAATAGGCAGATGTTACATTCTGTTAATTTAAAAAATCCTTAAATGTTTAAAAGTAAATTATAAAAAATAACGAAATAGTTTTTTATTAGTTTAGAGAAAAAAATATATTGTGGTGATAGTGAAAAAAACTTTACCTTCACTACTTATAATCTTTTCCATTTGTTATATATAGTGATATGTTGGGTGTTATCGAGTTTTTTTTCAGATCCACATTAAACACAAATATATTTGGGTTATATTATTATTATTATATTATTATATTATTATTATTATTATTATTATTATTATTATTATTATTATTATTATTATATTATTATTATTATATTATTATTATTATAACTATATAAACATTTCGTAGTTATATACTTAAATGTTTAAATTAAAAAATACTTAAATTAAATAACATTAAGTTATAATAATATAATTAATAAAGGTATATATTTTAACATAATTGAAAGCATATAAATAGGATAGTATAAAATAAATATATATTAAAGAATGTATTAATTAGGAAAATTTTATTAAATATGAGAAAATTAAGAACTATTATATTACAAGTATGTCATCCTCGTATATTTTATATTATAACAAGATAAAATAGATATAGATTGTTATTATACTCATTAGTATAAAAAGATTGATAATTATATAGTTAAGTATTCAAATTAGATACTACTTATTTATAGATTTTATTATTATATTATTATTATTATTATAATTATTATAATAATTATATTATTATTATAAAAGTATTAGTACTTATATAATTAAGTATTCAAATAAGAAACCCTTACTAATAATTTTAAATATTAATTTAAACTCTAATAAAAATCAAAATATATAATGCAGTGAATTAAATAATTTATATTATTAAATAATGTACTAATAATATGAATTAATTAGTTAATGCATTGATAGGTCATGGGTTCAAGCCTCACTCTGAGCAAAATACTCAGAGTTGAGCCATGTGGTTTTCTAAGCAGTGAGTTTCCTCCAAGGAGGTTAGGGGTACGGTCTCGGTTGGGAAACGGATAGGTGGACCCGATTAAGATAATATCTATCCTCCGAAATAGGGTCGTACATTTGCCCTTCAAAAAAAATTAATGCATTGATTAGAAGAAGTTTAATAAACGAGAGGCAAAATAAGAATAACTGCATATAACACATGTACCTTATGCTTAATAAATTATCTTAGGTGTCTTAAATTTTTATGAAATTACATTTGTGTTTCATGTTTATACATTATATACATAATAAAGTTAGCTTATAATACAACAATCAAATGTTATATGATTTGTGTTTTAACAACCTTTTTTAGGCAAAAAGTCATATATATTTTTACTTCTAGTTGTTTTATTCACTTTTAACAACTAATAATTAACTCACCGATGAGATCAAGTACAACAAGGATTGGTCGGACAAATGATCTAATACTTCTATTATAATAAAATCAAACGATTGCCATTATGTAATTTTATTATGTTGGTATTATGGTCGAGAAAGTTAAAAGTTTGCGAATCATAGGCTTATTATAATTTTTCTCTATATATTTACTGATTAATTAAATAATATTTTTATTTAAGGTTCAAAATGTTAATTCCATATCGGAACATAACTTGTTTTCATACATTATTATTTTTATCATATACACATAATAAAATCAGTTTAGATTACGGGTGTCATTTTTACTTGAATTTGAATACCCAATTTCATTAAACTCTATCTGAACCTAAATAAAATTTAACTTGAGATACCATAACCGGATTACAAATTATATCCGACCGAATTTGTTAATACAGTCAATCTTCGAGAGTATGTGTTCGGTAACTCCGGTAGACCAGAGAAACATGAATACCTTTTTTAATGCCTAAAATTTATAGGTGTATGCTACACATACCATATTGTCAATACTTGATCATTTATATCATATAATAGTAACATGTTGATTAGTCTCTTGTCTAACATCTTTAAAGCGCCTGGTTGCTACTCATTTCGAGCAATGAAAATTAGAATAGTAACATGTGATTGTTTTACAAGTATCTAATGAATAAAAGTTATAATGTTTGTTTGTTTGAACTTCAAAACATATAATATGTGAATTTAATGGTTAGAATCTATTTCTTTCTATCAAACCTGCTCATGAATAAATGTCAAATTTGATTATCAAATTGGCAACAGATTCAAGTAAGACCTGTTTAAATTTTGATTTATACGTTGAACAACCCGATAACCGGTTAACCCAACCCAAATAAAAATACCAATTAAACATTACTTATTTGATTCGGTATTAAGGTTCATTTTCTACATCTAAAAACCCCGAGGTACCTAAGACTCGATTAAAAAACACCCTAATTAAATACAACAAGAAATTTTGTGAATGTTGATAAGAAATAAATTTATTATGTACAACTTGCCTTGTAGTAACAAATTTTATTTGGTTATACCTTTAAATTCTGACAAATGTGTGAATTATATACATCATGATTGTTACAGCTACAATCTTGTAGATTTAAATGCATAATAATACGTGTATTAGCCATTGTTGTATGTTCATACATCTTTTTACTTCTAATTGTTTCATTGACTTTTAGCAACTAATAGTCTACTAAACAATGAGATGAGGTATAACAAAGTTTGGCTGGACGCTTGTTATAATAAGTTTGTTAGAAAGATTTAAATGTTTATTATTATGTAATCTATGTTGGTATTATGACCGAGTACGTTGAAATTTTGTTGGATAAAAAAGAAGGCCGGTGCAACCAAAACCAAATCACTTAGACTAATTTTGGTGCTACTTACAAAGGCTTCCAAAGCCAAGTGTGGAATTTCTGAAGGAAGTAGAGTTCTTCCGAAGCAAAGTAAAAGATCTACTTCCGAAGACGAACTCTACTTCCGAAGACAAACTCTACTTCCGAAGTCAAAGTACTCACTTCCGAAGATCAAGTCTAAGAAGAAAAGATCAGAAGACAACTTCCGAAGTATGAAGAAAAGAAGAAGTCCTCAAGCCTTGGAAGAAGTAGCCTCTTCCGAAGTATAAGTGGCTTCGGAAGTACTTGTTCTTCCGAAGCCATTTAACCTTCAGAAGACACTGCTATGAACTAGTGGACACAAGTATGGTCTCTGACACTCCGCTGCAAACCTCTGATACTGCATGGCTTCTTCCAAAAGCCATGTAGTTGACCATACTTTATTCCACTGTTCAACTTTTTATGTTAGTACAAGTACCAACTTTAGTGGTGACAAAAGGTAAGTCAGAGACGTGTCCTAACTACCATATCTTAGATAAGACTTTATCTAAGATACCTTAAACTATAGCTTTGTAGTATTTTCTTTAATTAGAGGATTCCAGCTGGTATCAAAGTATATCCGGCCGTAGGTAGTATTATATATAGTTTCTCATTGTAACTCATAACATTATGCTTGTAAGAGTCTTGTAATACTTTGAGTTGAGAAACAATATATGCAAGTACCTTGAAATTATCTTTATGTGTTTATTGTTACTTATTATCTTATTATAAACTATTAGAGACTCTGATTCATCCGAGTGTAGTTTAAGTGAGTTTGCGTGAAAAACCAAGTGTTTAGTGATAAAACCCGATCCTACAATTGGTATAAGAGCTTTCTAGGCTCTTAATTGTGAGATCTTACCATCCAAATAAATCTATTTTTCACTCCTCCTTACAACTCACTCAAAAATGGCCCTCAACAAGTCTGAAGTAGAGATGGGAACTATGACTAAAGCTCCCATCATTACTCCTGAAAACTTCAGGTCATGGAGCAGACGCATGGAAGGCTTCATCAGGTATCAAGACAACAAAATATGGTATTCTATTGTCAATGGCCCGTATAAACCCAAGGTGGCAGCACCTGGTGGAAACGGTGCCATAATAGAGAAAGCTGTTGAAGACTATTCTGATGAAGACCGGAAGAAGATGGACGTTGACAGCAATGCAATGACTATTCTTATGACTACAATGCCCAACTCCATCATGGTGGGGTTTGAGCATTGCAAGTCAGCTAAAGAACTGTTTAATGCACTTACTCAGATGTACTCCAACTCAAATGACTCCAAGAAGGACTCATTGAAGCAGCAGTTTGAGAACTTCACCTATGTTGCTGGAGAGACTCTCAGTCAGCAATACTTCAGGTACATGGATCTTATTTCTTCCCTTCAGTCTGTGGGAATCACTCCTGAACTTAGAGACCTCACAAGAAAGTTCATGAGTGTTCTTCCTAATGAGTGGACATTCTGCTATGTCTCTATCAAGAGGACAGAGAACATGAACACTCTCACCATGACCGAACTCTACGGCATCCTTGATGGATACCATCTGGAGATGGAGAACAAGAGGGGCTATTAGACAAGCAGACCCTTGAGTCTTCCTACTAGCAACGCCTTGATGGTTGCTGAAGGCTCAGGACCCACACAACCTCAATAGTACCTGACTTACACCCAACAGCCATCCTGTTCATCTAGACCATACATCATATTTCCTGAGACTCCAAGGTCTCAACAGACTCAACATAGTTCCTTTCAGGACAATTGTGCCTTTGTCTCAGGAAGTGGACACTCTAGTGATTTTCAGTATTGATTTGATGATCTATAGTGCTTCAGTCCAAATGATGTGGAGTACATGGACATTGTCCAACAAATGGCTCTTTTAACCTATAGAGCAAAGAAGTTCTTCAAGAGAACTAGAAGGCTGTTTCCCCAGAACCCAACCAACAGCAAGTTTGGGTCTGACAAATCCAAGGCCAAATGTTACAACTGTAACCAGCTTGGTCACTTTGCAAGGGAATGCAAGGCTCCCAAATCAAATCCGGCAACCCCACAGTCCTCCACACATCCCTCTACGTCAAAGCCCACTGGAAAGTCGACTGAGACAGCTGCAATGGCTCAAGAAGTTGACTGGAGCTTTATGGTACAGGATGTGACTCTTGCTCAAGCACTCATGGAAAGGACAGATGATAGTAAGGTATAAAAACTCTCTATACTCCTTCATGTATTACTAAGGTTAAACTGTATCAGGATGACAATATGGAAATTAAATCTGATATTGAGTCTTTAAATGTTTTGAAATCTAATTTAAAAGGGCTGAATCTGATTACCAAAAGAAAATTGAAGAGTTAGAGAAAACTATTTCCTTATTAAAACATGAACACACAAATTACACGACTCAAATAAAGGATTTAATATCCAAATTGTCTAAGGCTCAAGCCCAGCTTGTCACTACTAAGGCTCAAGCCAAGAAGTATGCTATTTCTTAGCAGAATTTCCAAGCTATTATTGCATTATCCTCCCATTCCAAAATTTGTTATCAAAACAAAGGAGGGTTGGGGACCAATGAAATTGCTTCACTACATTCTTATGAGTCCATAAGACAACCTAGATGTGCTACTGAAGAGCAAGAGGTCCCATCTGCTAACCCATCTTCACATGAGTTGAAGAATGATGCAATAATAGAGGTCAGCACAAGTAAGGAATAGGTAAATCAACCCACCTCTCCCAGTGAAGATCAAATCCTAACCACCAAAGCTAGAAGAAGTAGAGCTAAAGCTGCAAGAAGAACTACAAAAGAAAGTGGTTGAGTCCAAGCTGATGATTGACCCAAAACAAAAGGGTCTATTCATCTCAGCTGGATTCCAAGTGGTAGGTAACTCTGATCTAGGAAAGGAGTGTAGTACCAACACTCCTGTCCTACCAAAGGATCAGAAATTGAAGGGAAAGGTTGCTAATAAGAGAAAAAGAACAAGAAACAGCAATCCTCAACCTCCCAAAAGACTAACATTGCATGCATAATGTGTGGTCTACATAACCACATGACTAAAGATTGTTACTACAATCCTCCTAGTACACATTATGCAAATAATGTTAGGAAAGAAGGAGTAAGGGAAGGTTTCTCATTTAGACCTTATCAACGGTCCAAGTGATGAAAAAAGGAAAGCTGGTTTCTAAAGCAAGGTTGCTTTCGGAAGAAAACTCTTCTTCCGAAGGGAAAATGACTTCGGAAGCTAAAGTTTTTAAAAATGAAAAGAACAAAAGAGCTCCCTAGAAACCAAAACAGAAGAAGACTGCTTCAGAAGAAAAGGTGGTGAAGGGTTCTTCCGAAAAGAAAGAAGCTTCGAAGAATGCCATGCTGTGCAAGTCTCAAAAGGCTTATCCTCAGTGATCAACCAAAGGATGGATTGGAAGATCAGAAAGGATGATACAACCCAAACCTCTTCTTCAAAGACATCCATTGAACCCCCACACTTAACCTTTGGTTCAATTATGTCACTATCATTGGAAGAACCCAAGACCAGCAAGGCTTGGGTCTCCAATCAAAACTAATCATCTCATCTTATGTGTAGGGACATCCATATGACAAGAATAACAATGTCTGAATTATGAATAGTGGAAGCTCCAGGCACATGACAGGGAACAGATCTCTCCTTCAACAATTTCAACATTATGATGGAGGTCCTGTCCAGTTTGGAGGTGAGGCCAGAGGATATATTTCTGGTAGAGGAAGTATATCCAATGTAAAGTTAAAAGTTGACAAAGTTAACTTTGTCAAATAGCTTGAACATAATCTGTTAAGTGTTTCTTAGTTTTGTGATCAAAAGCATCAAATGCTTTTCACAGAACATGAGTTCATTACCCTCAAACCTGGGATGACAATTGGTGCTTCTTAGATCTCCCAAGAAAGGGGATATGTACAAGCTAGATATGAACAATGCTTCCCTAATGAGTGAAGTATCATGCTTTCTTTCCAAAGCTGATAGTGACGAGTCAACACTTTGACAAAAACGTATGTGTCATGTAAATTTTAACACAATGAATAAATTGGCTAAAAATAACTTGGTACATGGTTTGCCTAAAAAGGAATTTTTCTGCAAAGCTAACTGTGTTTCATCTCACAAATCCAAAAGTGTTAAATCCATCATCACTCCATTACACTTATTGCACATGGATCTATTTGGTCCTACAAGTATAATAAGCATTGGAAGGAAATCATATTTTCTTGTGGTTGTTGATGATTTTACAAGATTCACATGGGTATTATTTTTAAGAACTAAAGATGAAACTATTGAAACATTAAAATCTTTTATTATTAAGATAAAAAATCAAATTGATCACAAGGTTAAGATAATCAGAAGTGATCAAGGTACTGAGTTTAAGAACTTCGTTCTTGACTCATTCTGTAACTCAAAAGGGATTGCCAGACAATACAGTGCTCCTAGAACTCCTTAATAAAATGGTGTTGCTGAGAGGAGGAACATGACACTTATTGAGGTTGCTCGAACTATGTTAGCTGATTCCAAACTACCTCTAACATTCGGGGCAGAGGCAGTCAGCACTGCATGCTATGTGCAAAACAATGTTCTTGTAGTTAAGCCACATGGAAAAACCCCTTATGATTTATGGAACAAGAGGCCACCGTTCACTGGCTTTCTAAGGTCCTTTGGCAGCAGGTGTACCATACTTAACACAAAGTAAATTTGGTAAAATTTGCTGAAAAGTCAGATGATGTTATCTTTGTTGGATACTCTTCTAACTCTAAAGCTTATAGAGTTTACAACATCAAGAATCAACAATTTGAGGAATCATCTAATATTGTTGTTAATGAGCACACTCCTTGTGTTAGGGAGAATGGCCCTGATCATATCTTTGATTTAGAATTGTTTCCAAACTATTCTAAACCATCTTGTGAGAATGTTTTAGTTAGAACAGGTGCTTAATGTGATTCTGATGCTGATCAACTGTTTGAGCTACCAAGACCTCTTCCATGTTCTCCAAGAGCTACCGCAAATCAAGCTTCCACTATTGACAGATCTGATAGTATAACTATATCAAGGAATAGTGAAGCTTCAACTAGTGAATCACCTGCTAATCCTTAAAACTCATTAGGTGATCCTGCACAACACCAAGCTGAAGTAGCATCTTGAAGGAACAAGCAAATGTTAATGCTACTTCACAACCAACTATTGATGATGTTTCTCATTTATTCAACCAGTCCTCATTGAATGAGTTTGAAACAGCAGTTGGACAAAGTGTTCAAGTTCCTGAGCAAAATATGTCCAATCTGGATCTATCTTTGCAACTAGAAGTGATCCCACGTTTAAGGATTCATAACACTCATCCAGCTGAGAACATCATAGGGGATGTCTCTGAAGGTGTGAGAACAAGAGGACAGACTCATCATGGGAATGTCTGCTTGTACTCATACTTCCTGTCCCAGATGGAACCCAAGAATGTAAAAGATGCCTTGAAAGATAGTAGTTGGGTTGTGTGACATCCGGTAATTTTACGTTATCAAAACTCCGTTAGTTCCGTTACGTCTTGCATGTCTTGAGCACGCACTAGTTGTCGTTTAATGTTGGTGACCTAATAATAATTAATAATGTTAAATTAATGATAATTTAACTGATTATGTGATTGTTGTGTTATGTTTATGTGTTTACGCGATTTAAATGTTCATTGTGGAAATTAATCGCGTAAAATGGTAACGTGTGTATTAATTCGTATGTGTTGAGTTTTATAAAAATAAAATATATATTGGTGACTTAGTTAAAAACACTTTTAAAAAGGAGTTAAAAGCTAATTTTTATAAAAATACAAACAACAAGGGCTTAAATGGTAATTATGCAAAATTAAATTAAATACACAAAACCCTAGCCCCCCCACACCCATCGGCCATGACTTCATCCCCATACCCCCAGCCTTTGCGATTTCAACCAAGAACAAGCAAGAAAGCATCAGATTTGATCGATTTCAAGGGTTGCAACAAGTTAGAATCATCAAATACAAGCCATTACACGTTTAAAGGTTAGAATTTTACAAGTTTTGAGGAGGTTTCTATTTGGCCAAACTCTAATTCGTGTATAGGTGTTCATGATGTCGAATTTTGGTCAATTGATGATGCTATCATGTTAGTTGGATTGTATACATGTTAGTTATTGTCGATTATGCAAGAACGATACATTTTTGATGACTTGTTCATGAACTTTGATTCATGATAAATCCTAATTTGAAAATTGATGTGATTATATGAGATTGATGATTGTAAGATGATTATATGATGATTAGTAGGTTGTATGAATGCTAGATTACATTGATCTTCCAAGAAGTTGATGACTTGAAGGTTGTGTTCATAGGTTACTAATAATAGTAACTTTATTTTCATGATATGATGATTTGATGATGGATTGATGTTGTTGAAGGGTTTATGATGATGTATGCATGATAGATTGATGATATGGATGCTAGAAAACTAGGAATGAATGTTGTAGTTTATAGATTTCCAAAAGTAGAAACTTTTGATCATGAAGGTTAGTGAATTATGATGTTTGGATGTTGTTGATCATGCTTAGATGTTGATATGAACTTGGATTGGTGTATTATTAATAAATTTATGAATACATTGGGTGTTTGATAGATTTTGGGATGTGCTTTTCCAAAAAGAAAACTTTATTTGCACAAAGTTTGAAAGATAATAGTTTGAGCATGTTTGGGATATTAGGAGCATGTTAGTATGTTCATAGATGATTTCTAATGTGATAGAATATGTTAATTTAGTTGTTTGGAATGCTTGGATGATCAGGGTGATGTATGGACTTTGATGATCATGTATGATGTTGATGGTTGATTAGTAGTTAAGATATCATGTTTGGGACTGGAAATTAATTATTGTGATGTATGTTGAATGCAATGAACATGGTTAATGAATATGATTGTGATCATCATACACATGTGCGAATTTGAGGCCCCTACTTAGTAGGATTGGCAGGTTTAGGATGTGAAGTCGTGAGTGGCTTCACATGGCATGTAGTGCGTGATTTGATCTTTGTGTGGCGTGTTAGTTATGTTGTAACTGGTGGGCATGTTAATGTTTTAGATTCGCATGAGTTGTATGATATTTAGTGGTATGATGATCTAAGTAATGCATTGGGTAATGTAGCACCTCATGTGATCCATTTGAATGTTAACCATGTATGTTATATGTTCACGTTTGCTTAATTGAATTATAACTCATGATGTCACCAATGGGTCAAATGGGTCAACTGAGTCAAACGTGTTTTTTTCAAAACCTTGAGTCTTTGGTTGTAGTGTGCTTAGGGTTCCACATGTTCTCTGTTTAAACGTACTCATGTACTTACATGATCTTGGTAACCTCTAAAGGTTGTCTGTCCACTCTTGCTTCCAAAGTAAACTATAAGTAGTTGTTACGCATATCAGGTGAGTTCATGCCCCACTTTTTATTTAATCTCTTTTGGGGGAGATAGCATACTGGTAATTTACAAACGCTTTATATATGTTAAGTAGTGTATAATATTAATATACTACTATTTATCTTGGAAAAGTCCTCACACTTTCGAATTGTTAATCTTGAATAGCGGGGAAATTTGGGTAGTACTACTGGGTCTGACGAGCCCCACCTGTGTGACTCGAGGTCAACCAGGTGCAATTTGTCCTAATGAACATTGTCATGACCTGGTAAGTCGTGACAGGAGGCAACAACTTATCACAGTCAGCTTCAATTGTGAAATCACTATGAATTAATATTTATTGTTAATAGACGAGCTATCTGTTACAATGCACTGCTTAGATATCACAACTGTTAAATTGTTTATATTTGCATGCCAACTCTTGAACTCACCAACCATTGTGTTGACATTTTAGTATGCTATTCTCAGGCCATTAACTTTGCTTGCCTTTAGGAGCACTGCACGGATTCATCATGCATTCTAAGACTCTATCTTAAAGACTTCTTTGTTGGTTTTATTTATTAATGTTAACTCATTTGGGTTGGCGCATGTTTTGCCATAGTATGCATTTATATACTTTGGGTTTCTTTACTTACAAAACGCTTCCGCATAGTTTTCAAGTTTAAACTTTGGTTGATTTTATTTTAACGTTGACATATAGAGTCGTTTTGAGTAACTATTGACTCTGATCCTGGTTTGTTCACACGCCTCGCGGTAAAACTCCGCACATGGATTTTGAGGGTGTGACAGGTTGAATCGATGCAATGGGAGCTGCTTTAATTAAAGAGACAAAAGGTTGGAACCTATGTCCGCTACCATCTAGTCAAGTACACATAGGCACAAAATGGGTGTTCAGGAACAAGAGAGATGAAAAAGGTTTGATTATCATGAACAAGGCAAGATTGGTGGTTCAAGGATACACTCAAGAGGAAGGAATTGATTATACTGATGTCTTTGCACCTATTGCAAGACTTGAGGCAGTAAGGATCTTCCTTGCTTATGCTGCATCCAAGAATTTCACTTTTTACCAACTTGATGTCAAGTGTTCCTTTCTATATGGACATATAGATAGGAAAGTCTACGTGTGCCAGCCTCCAGGATTTGAAGACCCATAGCATCTCAACTATTTGTGCAAATTGGATAAACCTCTATATGGGTTGCACCAAGCACCTTGGCTGTGGTATGAAACTCTGTCTCAGTTTCTTCTAAAGAATGGTTACACTAGAGGTACCATTGACAAGACTCTCTTCATAAGGAAGTCTGGAAAGGATATTTTTCTTGTTCAAGTCTATGTTGATGACATCATCTTTGGTTCTTCAAATGACCAAATGTCCAAATGTCCAAAGACTTTGAAAGCATTATGAAAAAGAAGTTTGAGATGAGTTCCATGGGAAAAAATAGACTTTTTCGTTGGAATTCAGGTGAAACAATTGAAGGATGGGTTCTTCATTAATCAATATAAGTATGTCAATGACATTTTAGAAAGATTTGAAATGAAAGATTGTAAGCCATCCAAGACACCCATACCTAGAAACCATAATATTTGTCCTGACCTTGAGGGGGAGGATACTGATCAACATTAGTATAGGGTGATTATTGGTTCTCTGATGTAACTTACAGCTAGTAGACCTGATATCATGTTTGCAACTTGCATTTATGCAAGATATTAGGCTGCTCCAAAGGTGTCTCACCTAGCTGCTACCAAGAGAATCATCAGATACCTCAAAAGAGCACCTAAACTAGGTTGTGGTATCCTAGGAACAATGATTTTAGTATTTATGGATACTCTGACAGTGACTATGGTGGCTGCAACATTGACAAGAAGTCAACATCAGGAGGATGTCAATTTCTTGGTGGAAGGATGATCTCATGGCAATGTAAGAAACAATCTTGTGTCTCTACATCAACTGCTGAAGCTGAATACATTGTTGCTGTAAGTTGTGCTCAGTTGCTGTGGATTCAAAATTAGATGTTAGACTATGGATTCAACTTTATGAGCACTCCTATCCATATTGACGACAACAGTGCTATCTCCATCACTGAAAATCCTATGAAGCACTCCAAGACAAAGCATATTGATATCATGTATCATTTCATTAGAGATATTCATGAGAAAAAACTGATTAAGCTAATCAAAGTTGATTCAAATGAACAATATGCTAACTTGTTCACTAAAGCTTTTGATGAACAGAGATTTAAGTATCTCATAACAGCTATTGGGATCATAAAAACTGATTAGATTACCACTTTTGAAAAACCTTTTTAATGTGAATCTAAGTCCTGTGGCAAAAGGTCTCTCTCTGAAAATTTTCACCAAGTACAAATTCTTCCGAAGAGGAATTAACCTTCGGAAGATATCTTGCATATCTTTCGAAGCAAAATTCCTCCAAGGACAATTTTCTTCTCGGAAGAGGTTTTAATCTCTAAAGAAGCGATTGATTACATATTAGATCTACTTCCAAAGTTTATAAAACTCTCCATTCGGAAAGCAATCTTTACCTTCGGAAATGATTTATATTCGGAAGAGAAACTTTACTGTGTAACGGAAATCTCTTGGGCCCCACACTGTAAAAAGTAAAGATTTTGTTAATGATGTCAGATTATTTAACTGAATTAAACCTTACCACCCTTGTCACTTCATCCACTAAAACATCACATCACATTATCCGAACCCCATTACCGCCATATCACCCTCTTTTAAATAATCCCGACTATTCACTTTCATCTTCTTACCATAATTTTTACTGCCCTAAAAGTTTCCTTCATCCCCAATTCACCCAAGCTCAAACTCATCCACCTTCACTTTCCACAAATGGCACTGTATCCTCAACACAATCAAGTCGCACTTCTTAACTCCTCAAAGAGATGCGGACTTCTCTGAAATCATCTCCTTCCTCACCCAATCATCTTACTACACTGCCCTACTGTCAATCCCACTATTTACTCCTATCACATGGCTGAATTTTAGGGAAACGGTCAGGTTGAAACCCTAAATGGTGTTCATGTAATACGATCCAGCATTTATGGCCAAGAGAACAACTCATCAAGGAGCATCTCGAGCTTCATGATGAGGGTGCACCCACAGAGTTCCCTAAAGCAGAATTAGGCAGTACCTACATTCTCATGGGATATTGTAGAGATTAATGTAGAGGCTGATGCAACCTAAACATCTTTAGTCTTTCCTGCATGCTGCACAAGTGCATTGAAGTAGAATGCTTCAGAAGTTTCACATGTGCAACATAAATACTCTAAGTGTGAAATCTTCCGAAGCCAAGACCAACATTTTCCGAAGCCAAAGATGAAGTCTTTCGAAGCCTCAGAGACAGTCTTCCGAACCTTCAAGTTCATGAAGACAGATTTCTTCCGAAGACTTTTAGTAACATGCTTTATCTGATGTACTGTTCCATAAAGCTGGACACCTTTCCGCTGCAACTCTGCAAGTCACCAACTAACATGGTTTGGTGAAAAGGTCCATGCTTTTGGTAACTGTACATTGAGGTCTTGAGTTTGTAACTTTCTACTTTATGTACTTTATCTTTTTTGTAATAGATAAGGATGTGAGCTATGGCATGTCATAGTCACAAGTCAAAAGGCAATCTGCCTTTTGACTCTACAATTGATTTTGTGTGTGTCTAGTCAATTGTATCCAGTTGGCTTTCATAGTATAGCCGGCTGGAGGATGTTGTATAAGTATCTCATGTTCTTGTATCTTTCGAATATGCTTTTGTAACACTTGTAATAGAACATAGAGAACGCAATATACTGCATTCTTGAAAACCAAATACTTGTGTTCTTTGTGTTCTGTCTCTTATATTACTTGAGTTCTTAGTGTCACTACTTGGTTAATCCAGTCTACTATTTGATCTAAGTTTAGTTTATCTCCTCTTTCTGTTGTTGTGTTGTAACTTATACCTTTCAACGATCCTGCATTTAGAGGACTTAGAGAAAACCGTATCAGTTCTAAAACATGAACACACAAATTTTAGGACTCAAATTAAAGATCTCATAACCAAGTTAACTGAGTGCTAGGCTGAGCTTGTGATTAGCAAAGCCAGGGCAGAAAAGAGTGTTCTTGAAGAAGAGACCTTCAAGAACATGATATCCTCATCCCTGCACAACAAAGTATGCTATCAAAACAGGCAGGGACTGGGATCAAATGAGATAGCTCCTCCACACACAATCTTGTTAGTAAGATCTCCTAGGTGTGGAACTTGTGAAGATGAGCTTCCTCTCATAGATCCTATGAGTGAGGAGGATGAAGAAGAGATAGTGAAGAATCCCTCTACAAAGAGTGAAGAGGAGGATTCCAAGAAGGGCCACTATCCTTCTGAGGAGAAAGTGAAGTCTGTGATGACCAAGTCCATGAGAAAGAACTTGGTCAGAAAGAGCAAAAGAAAGGCAAGGAAGGCTCAAGAGATCAAGGCTACTTTTGACTCTAAGCATAAACAAGTTTTTATTTCTGCAGGGTTTAAAGTGGTAGGGACTGAAGACATCAACCAAAACTCCTCTGCTAAGAGTTCTGGTTCTTGTTTAACTCATCTCAGTAGCAAGAAGAAGACTGATCTGCTGTGTACCACTGCTGCACAGCCTGGACCATCAAACTCTAAGCACAGTCCTCAGCCCAAGAGGACTGTCTCAGCATCTACAAAGATGAAGGTGGAGAAGGGAAGTGACCAAAGATAGTCTCACTCTCAAGACAAGGCTCTTGTGAAAAAGAAGATGAATCATGTTATGTGTGACAGCACCACTCACATTGCCAAGGATTGTCCCTTCAATCCTAAAGGTACTGCCCATATAGCCAAAACAAAGGCTACAATGAGTTCTAAGAAGATTCAAGCTTCAGAAGGAAAACATGTTTCCTTCGGAAGTTCCAAATCTAACAAGAAGGGAAGTGGAAAATTCTCTTCGGAAGAATATTTGGTCTCGGAAGAAAGGAGTTGCTTTTGGAGGAGATGAAGGCGGTTACATTTCTGGAAGGGGCAAGGTCACAAATGGTAAGCTCAACATAGAAAAGGTAAACTTTGTAAAGGAGCTTGAATACAATCTTCTGAGTGTATCTCAATTTTGTGATCAGAGTCATGACATGCTCTTTATTGAGCATGAGTGCATTGTTCTTAAGCCTGGTGTGGTCATTCCTCATGAGCATATCCTGCTTAGAGCCCCCAGGAAAGGAAACATGTACAAGATGGATTTGCAAGAAACCTCTTCCTCTGGAGAAGTTTCATGCTTTCTGTCTAAAGCCAATAGTGATGAGTCTTTCCTATGGCATAAAAGAATGTGCCATGTAAACTTTAAGAAAATGAATAAGTTAATTAAGCATGACTTGGTAACTGGAATGCCAAAGAAAGAGTTTACAAGTGATGACCACTGTGTTGCATGTCTGAAAGGGAAACAACATAAGGTATCTCACAAGCCTAAGGAAAAGAACTCCATCACTACACCCCTACACTTGTTACATATGGATCTCTTTGGCCCTACCAGCGTAATGAGCTTAGGAAGGACCTTATACTGTCTAGTGATCACATATGACTTTACAAGATTCACTTGGGTCTTCTTCCTTAGAACTAAGGATGAGACTCCTGAGATTCTGAAGAATTTCATCTTAAAGATTGAGAATCAATCTGATCACAAGGTCAAGATCATAAGATGTGATCAAGGAACCAAATTTAAGAACCATATCCTTGATACATTCCATGATGAAAAGGGTATTACAAGACAATTTAGTGCTCCCAGGACTCCTCAGCAAAATGGTGTTGCTGAGAGGAGAAACAGGACACTGATTGAAGCTGCAAGAACCATGCTGTCTGACTCTAACCTACCCATCACCTTCTAGGCAGAGGCAGTAAACACTGCCTGCTATGTGCAGAACAGAGTTTTAGTAGTTAAGACTCATGGCAAAACTCCTTATGAACTTTGGCACAAGAGAAGACCTTTTATTGGTTCTCTCAGGTCGTTTGGATGTCCTTGCACCATCTTGAATACCAAAGATCAAATTGCCAAGTTTGCTGAGAATCAGATGATGGACACTTTATTGGATATTCTTCCCAAGCTAAGGCTTATAGAGTGTACAATCTCAGAACTAGAATTTTTGAGGAGTCAGCCAATGTGACTTTCAATGAACCACACCTTGTGTTACTGGTTCTGGTCCGGATTGGTTGTTTGATCTTGATTTGGTTACCAACTGTTTTAACAAATCTTGTGAGAATGTTTTAGGATCTGTAGAAAATCTAAATACAGATGATCCTGATCCAAGATTTGAGCTAGGAAGATCCTCAAGACACATATCTTCAGCTCCAGTTGGAACCACTTCTGCAAATGAGGTTTCTGTCAGCCCAACACTGACAATTTCAGCTGTACATCTGGTATGCCTTCAAATTCCAGCTCAGAGGCTCTACAACCAGATAAGAACACCTCAACTATGGAAGACAACAATGGTGATGGTGACAGTGACCAAGAATTTCTTGATGCCACTAACCACACCATAGATGAGAACATTAATGATGTCACACACTGCTTGGATCAAGTTTCACTTGAAAAGTGTGCTGATGTGGTGGGAGAAACATCTATGCAGATCTAAATTTTCCAAATTTAGATCCTCTCAACAACTTGCTGTGATCCCTCAGCTTAGGATCCACAAGTCTCAACCTACCACAAACATCATTGGAGATGTTGTCTCAAGGGTAAAGACAAGAGGACAAACCCATGAAGCAAATGTTTGTCTGCACTCTTGTTTTCTATCCCAAATAGAGCCAAAGAAAGTTGATGAAGCTCTAAAGGATGGAAGTTGGGTTGAAGCTATGCAACAAGAGCTGCTTCAATTCAAAAGGCAGAAAGTTTGGAACCTTTGTCCTCTTCCTTCTGGGAAGACTACCATTGGAACCAAATGGGTGTTTAGGAACAAGAAAGATGATAGAGGCATCATCATCAAGAACAAATCTAGACTGGTTGTTCAAGGATACACACAAGAAGAAGGGATTGACTACACTAATGTCTTTGCTCCAGTGGCAAGATTAGAAGCTGTTAGGATATTCCTGGCATTTGCTGCATCCAAGAACTTCAAGGTCTTTCAACTTGATGTGAAGTGTGCCTTTTTGTATGGAGTGATAGATGAAGAGGTTTATGTCAAACAACCACTTGGTTTTGTAGATCCTGATCATCCTGATTATGTCTGCAAGCTTGACAAAGCTCTCTATGGGCTGCATCAGGCACCCAGGAAGTGGTATGATACACTGTCTGAGTATCTCTGTAAACATGGATACAGGAGGGGTACTATAGATGGAACTCTCTTCATCAAAGGACAAGGAAAAGACATATTACTAGTTCAAGTATATGTGGATGACATCATCTTTGGTTCAACTAATCCAAAGCTTTGTAAAGACTTTGAGAAGCTGATGAAAGACATATTTGAAATGAGTGCCATGGGGGAACTCAATTTCTTTCTGGGAATTCAAGTGAAGCAAGTTGAAGATGGCATCTTCATAAGTCATCAAAGTATGATCAGGACATACTCAAGAGGATTAATATGACTGACTATAAGATTGCTAAGACACCCATAGCCAGAAACCACTCTCTTGGTCCTGATCTTGAGGAGGAGTGTGTAGATGAGCATTTATATTGGGCTATGATTAGGTCTCTTATGTATCTTACTGCTAGCAGGCCTGATATCATGTTTGCTATATGTATTTGTGCAAGATATCAAGCCAACCCTAAGATGTCTCACCTTATCACTGTCAAGAGGATTCTAAGATACCTCAAAGATGCATCAACACTTGGCCTATGGTATCCCAAGAATTATGACTTCAATCTATATGCCTATACAGATAGTGATTATGGTGGTTGCAACATGACTGCAAAGTCTACATCTGGGGGATGTTAATTTCTTGGTGGAAGGGTTGTCTCATGGCAATGCAAGAAACAATCCTGTGTCTCTACATCAACTGCTGAAGCTGAATACATTGCTGCTGCAAGCTGCTGTGCTCAAGTACTTTGGATTTAGAATCAAATCCTGGACTATAGGTTAAACTTCAAGGAGACTCCCATTCACATAGACAACGACAGTGCTATCTCGATCACAGAGAACCCTGTGCAGCACTCAAGGACAAAGCACATCAATATCAGGTATCATTTAATAAGAGATAACTATGAAAATGGATTAATTAAACTAGTCAAGGTTCACACAGATGAACAATATGTTGATCTGTTTACAAAGGATTTTGATGATAAGAGATTTAAATATCTTATATCAGCTATTGGGATGATCAACCTTGAGTAGATCTTTGTTAAAACTAATTCTTATTATTTCTTTTAAATTATGTGTGTCCTAAGTTGTCTAGTTCATCATTTTCATAAGCTCATGTTTTCTTGGATGAAAATTTCTTTTTGAAGACTTTCCTTAGATTTTTCAAAATTTCTGATACTTCGGAAGTTATGTTTTTAACTTCGGAAGTAAATCATGCATTCAAAATAATAACTGTCTGAGGAATTTACCTTCGGAAGAGTTTTCAAATTTATCTTCCGAAGCTTAATACATGTCTCAGACACTTACTCATTTTTCAAGGACCATTTACTTCCGAAGCAAAATTAACTCTCGGAAGCTTTGTTAGTTTATATACAAAGCACTCAAGTTTTAATTTTTCTTCCGAAGCAAAATTTTCAAACCTCTCAGGAAATTCTTCCGAAGTCATTTTAGCTTTGGAAGCTTTTTAATTAAAACTTCCGAGGATAATTAACCTTCGGAAGCTTTTTGTTTTTCAAGAAAACTACTTTTTGAGCAAAAGGTAAACTACTTTTCCAGAGGTGGGACCGACATCCAAATTTCAAAGTTTATCCTCTTCATTAAACTTTATCTGAAATCCTTCTCACATATAACCTAACGGTTTCCCCCCTCTTTCTATCATCTGTCTTCCTCCAAACCTAAAACCACAAATTTCTCTCTGAAATTTCTTTCTTTCTTCTTTCTTCATCCCTAAGCTACTTCAAAATGGCCAACCTTGCTCACAGAAATGATCCCAACTTTACCATGCAGCTACGCAGACAACACAATCAAGTTGCTCTGTTACGCTCTGAGAAAGATCCTCATTTCTCAAAGGTTTGTCGTTTCTTATCTCTGTCCAACTACTTCACCTCCTTAACCATTGATCCTCCACTCTATAAGGATCAGTTGCTCGAATTCTGGAAGACCTGCCAAGAGGTCATTATGGATGGGGAGAAGGCACTGTCTGCCACAGTGCAGGGGAGAAAAATCGTCATCACTCCGGCCATCATCAATTGACATCTTTAGCTGGATGATGAAGAAGGTGAGGTGTTCTTCCTAAAGGAATATGTTAATCATTCCTTTGAGCAGATGGGGTATGAGAGAGATTTCTCTGTAAAGACCTTCAGGAAAGGGAAGGTCTCATCCCAATGGAGATTCTTGCTCCATATGGTCATCCACAGCTTATCAAACAAGCATGGTGGATGGGACTAAATTCCTGAAGATCTCTCCTTCATAGTCCATGGAATGGTTCAAGGGGTCAAGTTTAGGTACTCTCAGTTTATTTATACAAATTTACTTGCAAACTTAGACTCCTTAGAATATTACATGTTTCCTAGATATGTCCAGTACATTCTTAACTGTGAACTGGGCTCACCGTTAAGGGAAACAAGTAACATTCTTAAATTGGGACAGATGAAGCCCGACATCTTTAAAATACTGAGAAAATCCACTGTTGGATTCTCTGGGGTAGAAACAGCCCTAGTCCAAAAAATGTTAGAGCTCATTGCTCAAGGTGACAACCTAGCAGCACAAGCTAGTGTTGAACCCACACCTGTTACTTTCCAACCACCCGTATAGCCTCAAATCTCCATCACCTATCAAAGAAAATCCAAACGAACCCCTACTCAGACTATTCAGTCTGTGGAGGCCCCCATATACTCACCCATACAGGAAGAAGTGGACACTGGAGCTCCCACTTCTCCTGAGGAGCAGACCACTCCCATCTCTTTAAGAATCAATGCTGAGATTCCTCATGCTCAGCCTGATGAGCTCCTTAGCCCTACTACCTTAAGCCATCACTCTGAGTCTCAACACTCAAGTGATCAACCTTCAGGGGACAGTTACCATCCCCAGCCTATAGATCTAAACCAACCCATTCCAACCTTGAGTTCTATACTGATGAAGATATAGGTTTCAGTGAGTATAATGAATCTCTATTCTTTCCCTCTACTCAAAGAGAGATGAGCACTCTTGAGTCTCCTACATCTATCCCACATCAGTCACCTACAACTGAGGTGGACACTCCTAAACCTGTTCAGGATGTCCATATGGAAGAGGCTCTCACTTCTGTAAGTGATTAGATCATTAAGACCTCAACCATGGCAACTCAGCCCACGGATATCTCAACTGAGACTGCCAGTGAGCAGAGGAAATCCAGTAGCCAAGATCTTAGAACTGGTCATGAGAGAAAGGACTCTGGTCCAATCTTCTCCACCCCCAGTGATTCTTCTGATGAAGATGAGGGGATCTGAGACTAAAAGTGCAAAAACTGGCTAAAACATGCACTTACCTAGTCTCAAAGGTCTGTCACCTTGAATCTTAGGTGACTACCTTACAAAACAGAATCAATGATCAGCAACTTGAGATTTCATATCTTAAGGAAAAACTAGCTGGGAGACCCTTAAGGAGAGCTCAACCAGGAACACAAGAACCTGTGGATGTGATTGACCTATCCTCCAGCTCACCTATGCAAGTGGGTGATGCTACTAAAAAGGAGGAGAAAGTCATTACAGCCACAGAACCTGGGAGTTCCTCTGAGAGAATGGACATTGAGGACTCACCATCCTCACTTGCAACTGTGCATTCTCAGCAACCTCCTCTAGTTCACATTGATCTAGACTACACAGACTCCTTCATACAGAGTCTGTTTGAGGATGAGATACCAAGGGCCATGTCACCTTCACCATCCTTCAATCACATCATTGGGTGGAGGTATGACAACAACAGGAAGGCCCTCATCATCATAAGAGTTCAAGGACAACAAGAAGTCTTTAATTTTCAGAACTGGACTACTATGAAGGTCTAGATCTAGTCAACATGCCACTTGTCAACCCAAGCCAATCAAGACAAGCTGACAGACTGGCTAACAGAATCCAAGACAGGATCATTGCAGAGTTCAGCCTAAGAAGGAGATTAAGGCAATCAGGCAATGTCATCAGTTAACTGGATGTTGAGGCAGACCCTAAGATTACCTTCATAGGGGAAACCTTGACTGAAGGCCCAGTGACAGAACCTGAGAGCCCTGTCTCATCATCTCCAACTGCTGCAGAGATCCATATTCCTTCTGAGACACCTGCTGGTGAAGGTGCTTCTCAACCTCTCTCTGGCCTGAGCTCAAATGCTGTAACGAGCAATGAAGGCCAAAGCTCTCTCCACCCTGAATCACAAAGGTCTGAGAGTGAAAAGGGAAAAGAAAGATGACATCTAAGGAGATTGAGGAGGAGAGAGAAAGAGAGGAAAAGGAGGCTAAGGGGAGAAAGTTCCTCTACTGAGTCTCCAAGACTCATGGAGTCTGCAATCAGGGCTGCCCCCAGACCAGATACTCAGAATGATGAGTTAAGGGCAGTTAAGATCAACTATCTGCAGACTAGGAACTATGACATAGATAGTGTCATTTCTCTCCCCTTGGATGAATTGAATGAGCTAGTTGATCTGGAAAGGTCAAGAGAGAAGAAGGAGGCAGAAGATGCAAAACTCCTAGTACAAGTCAAAGAAGAGAGAAGAAGAAAAAGACTGTACAAAGGTATGCCTACCCTCTCACCAGTTCAAGAAAGTCCTGAACAAGAAGATGTGGTTCAACAAGAACCTCAGGTAGATAAGGAAGAAGACAGAATCAAGATGATTAACTACTTGAGTGCCACAGGCCTCTATCAGGCAGATGCACTCCTTCCCTTACCTTATGACTATATTGAGTTTGAGTACTTAAAACAACTTGAGCTTGAGTTAGTCAAGGAAAGAAAGACAACAAAGAAGAAGCTGAGGGAAGAAGCTGCAAAATCAAGAGCCATCATCCAAAAGAGCATGAAGAAGTTTGCTGATAGGTAGAGGATGATGAGCTTCTTGAAGCTGTATGGATTCTCTGGAAGGAGACTTGGACCCATGTCTCTATCCACTATGGATGAGCATATCAGGGTAATCAAGCAGAAGATTAAGAGTGGAGAGGTCACTGACTTACACTCCACTCCAAGTCAGGCCCCACCTGAAGTGGAGGTTAAGGTTGAACAAACAGACACAACATAACCTGAACCTCCTGCTAATGCTCAGGAAGCTTCATCTTCTTATCCACAGCAGGGTCAACCTCCTCTCCATCTGAACCTGAGAGAGAGGAAGTCCCAACTGAGAAAGACAGTGAAGATCAATCTGGTACTGTAGGCCAGTCTTCGCAGTTAAAATTTGGAAATAGAAAGAAGAGGATGGCTTCTAAACCAAAGTCTAAGAAGAAGAAGAAGCTTGCATCCCCTTCTGAACCTCAGGATGAATCAGAACAGCCTGAGGATGTGCAGCCAGAGGATGCTTAATCAACCCCAACTTCAGTAGCTCCTCTAGCATCAGGAAGACCCATCTTGTCTTGGACATATACCACAAATCCAGAAAGGTGGCATGTTATTAGAGATCAAGGCATTGAACAGATTTATACATGGCAAGATATGTTTCAGTTGCCTCTGCATGACCTCTTTGACATGAGAAGACACTTTGACAGCCTGAAGGATCCTGATCATCTTATGAAGAAAGGAATGGTGATCTCCTAATGAGGACTGTTAATATCTGAAGTTTTCTAAGTGTTTTGGTAGCAACAGCCTAGGGGGAGTTTGTAGAGATTAATGTAGAGGCTGATACAACCTAAACATCTTTAGTCTTTCCTGCATGCTGCACAAGTGCATTGAAGTAGAATGCTTCTGAAGTTTCACATGTGCAACAGAAATACTCTAAGTGTGAAATCTTTTGTAGCCAAGACCAACATCATCCGAAGCCAAAGATGAAGTCTTCCGAAGCCTCAGAGACAAAGTCTTCTCAAGCTTCAAGTTCATGAAGACAGATTTCTTCCGAAGACTTTTAGTAACATGATTTATCTGATGTACTGTTCCATAAAGCTGGACACCTTTCCGTTGCAACTCTGCAAGTCACCAACTAACATGGTTTGGTGAAAAGGTCCATGCTTTTGGTAACTATACATTGAGGTCTTGAGTCTGTAACTTTCTACTTTATGTATTTTATCCTTTTTGTAATAGATAAGGATGTGAGCTATGGCATGTCATAGTCAGAAGTCAAAAGACAATCTGCCTTTTGACTCTACAATTGATTTTGTGTGTCTAGTCAATTGTATCCAGCTGGCTTTCATAGTATAGCCGGCTGTAGGATGTTGTATAAGTATCTCATGTTCTTGTATCTTTCGAATATGCTTTTGTAACACTTGTAATAGAACATAGAGAACGCAATATACTGCATTCTTGAAAACCAAATACTTGTGTTCTGTCTCTTATATTATTTATGTTCTTAGTGTCACTACTTGGTTAATCCAGTCTACTATTTGATCTAAGTTTAGTTTATCTCCTCTTTGTGTTGTTGTGTTATAACTTATACCCTTCAACGATCCTGCGGATATGGTGGAGACATCAGCAGGTCAACTGTCTACAAATTCAACTTCTCATACAACTGGAAGTTCCTACTGCATGTTGTTCTTCACTGTCTGTCCAATAAATCTGGGGGATGGGATCAAATTCCATACGAACTAGGGTGCCTAGTTCATGGATTGGTGAGAGGCCTTAGATTCAACTACTCACGATTTGTGCTGACCAATCTCATGGGAAATCTCCAGAGGGAAACATTCAATATGTATCCCAGATTTCTCCAGCACATTATCAACTATGAGCTGGACTAGAGTCGGCTTGTCTGTGCAGCCACTCTACCTGTCCATCAAATGAGGCCTACCATCTTCAAAACTCTGAAGAAGGTATCCACCAACTTCACTGGAAGGTATACTTCTCTACTTCCAGGTATGACTAAGCAAATAGCTCCCGGTGACATCCCTGTTATCCCCACAAGTGATGAACCCACACCAGCAAATAGACCCATCTTCAAAACGAACCCTTGTTCAATCTACTTTGATTGAACAAGCTCCTCCTAGTTCAATCCAAAAATGGCTCCCACTCAGTTTGAGGTCTCACCATCCTTCACCATTGACCTCAATATGGGTCTTGAGTCTCCTCAGTCTCAAACCCATATCCCACTACCCAATCTAAAAGCCCTCAGGGTGAGTATTTATACTCCTATGAGCAACCACAAAGGGACAACCCCACTAGAGGCTCAATGCCTATAGACATTGATTAAGGTCTTGGGTAAGTAGGTTTACCTTCTCTATCTTTCACTGACCTTCTTTTCAAAACCGATGAATTTATGTCTCTTCATGGAAATGAATTGATCTACAACACTCTCTCCAAGATCAACAAAGCCTAGAGAGACCTTTTATCTCTAGCCCCCATCAGCAAACCTTTACTGAGGTGAGTCCCATTGATGTGGAGGGGACTCATGCAAATTCAGCTGCCACTACAGAAGATGCCTCAATGGACCTTCTAGATAGTGGTAACATTTCTAAGACTGAATCTGCGGCAACCATGCCTTTTGATGACTCTAAAAGAGACATCATGAAGCTAGGGAAACCAAGGTGCCAAGAAACCACATCTGGTAATGAGGCTGAACATACTAGGTATGTTACCTCATCTTCCCGTGATTCTTCAAAAGAAGATGAGGAAAGACTGCAACTCATTATACAAGACCTGCTTTCTAAAGTCTCAAACCCTGAATCCAAGGTTAGGACTTTAGAGGACAAGTCCGCCACTCAGCAACTTAAGATTGACAATCTCAAGGCTCAACTAGTTGAGAAACAGATTGAGAGATCTGTTAGGGATGTACCCATTCAGGTCTCCTTGACCTCTTCCTCTAGCTCATCCAGATCTCAAGATGATGCTACCAAAAAGGGGGAGAATATTCAAAGACAAACATCTAAGAAACCATCGAGCCAAACTTCAACTTCCAAATTTTCGGCTCCCATTGCAACTACATTTACTGAGCCATCCCAAGTCGTACTATAATTGACCAAAGGATGCTCAGAGATCTCTACAGACTCCTCTCCAAGTTTCTATTGAGATCCTCTCTAGATCAGCCTAGCCCTGATGCGGCTATGATGTACTTTGGAGCTGAAGAGCTTCAGAGGTTATGTGCACCTTCTACTACTGTGGAAGAAGTTGATAAACCTAAGGTCCAAATGGAACCAAAGATTTAATTTGAAAGGGAAATAAGGACTGATGGCCCAGCAACTGAAACAGTTGAGACAGAAACTGCACTCCCTCAAACTTCTGAAGCCAAAGTTAATGCAACGAAAGAACAAGCTGAGTCTTCCGAAGCTGAAATGGAAGCTGTGGAAGGATTGTTTTCACTGTCCGAGGATCTAATGATCACAGATGTAATTCTAGATCTAGCATTTGAGGTGAATAGTGAGGACTTTCTCAATCAACCTCTGGCTCGGACACCTTCACTACCTCTCTCACAATCTAAATCTCTCTCCAAGAACCACCATAGTCAAGCACTTCAAAGGATGATAAAGGAAAGAAGAAATGATTATGGAAGAGCTTTAGGAGGAGGAAAGGATTGAAAATCTTAAAAGAAAAGGCAGACTTCCAACTGGGAAGCTGTTAGCTGCCAGTTCCAAAGCAGCTATAGCCAACCAGGAGGCAAGCAGCAATAAGAAGAGGGTAGAAATCATTGATCAGCTCATGAAGCTTGGAGCTTCCAATGAAGACATACTCCTGCTACCATTAGAGGAGTTGGTAGATCTAGAAAAGGCAACTAGGCTATGAAATGAGAAACAAAAGGAAGCAACACGGTTGGCCTTAGAGGAAGAGAAAGAAAGAGAAAAGAGGGAAGCTGACATGCAGCTCCAGAGGGAAATTATAGCTTTCCTATCCTCCCAAGGTTTCTCTCTTCAAGAACTATCTCTACACAATGATGAGACGATCCTATGGCTCTTCAACAAAGAGCAGGATCTACTAGAGAAAGAGAGAAAGAAAACTGCAAGAGAGAAGTTCAAGGAAAAGAAGAAGAAGGAAGAAGAATCTAGGGTCACGCAACCAAGAAGATAGGTGAGAAAGACTGGATGAAAGACTATCTCCGGGCTCATGGCTTCTCTGGCAAGCAGGTGGGACCCATGTCAAAAAAGACACTCCAGTGAATTGTCAGTGAAATCAAGGCTACCATTTGTTTGGGCAAAAGGAAAGATATGTATAGAAGGGTACAAGGGATGAACTTGAAACCAACCACTCAACCCCAACCTGAACCAACTCCCTCACCATTCACCATCAAAACTAAACCTTACACAACTGAACCTACTCCATTCCTTACCTACTTCCTCACCTCAACCACCCAAACTACCCATCCTCCAACCCAAGAAACTCTCCAAAACCACTACCCCACAACCTACCCAACAATCTTCCAAACCATCCCCTCAACCTTCTAAACATATCTCTCTAGAGGAATTCAAGGCCATCAAGACAAAGCTCTCAAACTGCACAACATTGAGCGACATCTCTTGTGAAGAATACTCTGTCAAACTGGCCTACGTTGATAGATCTTCATGTTCCTCCACAAGAGATCAATTTCTTGATCTGCCCAGAGGAACACTGGACCATGCTGCTAGACTTCTTGGTCTCAACTCTGACTCCTTAAATGATGAAAAGAAGAAACTAAGAAGAAAGCTGGTGACTCTACTAGACACAAAGAAAGAGGACAAGATTCCAAGTCAGTCTCTTGTTCCTAAAAAGAAAATAATCTAGTGGAGATTCGATGAAGCCTCTCACAACTTTGTTATGGAGAGTGAGAATGGAGAAAGCAACAGGCTAAATGCCTCCTCTCTGCTACACTCCAACAGATTTGGCATTGTTGAGTTAGCACAGAAACCATTCTCCAATCCCTCCAACTCTGAAACAGCTGCTCATATCAAAAGTCATCTTAGCAGCCTTCATCTTGCTGAGCTTACCACAAAGGCAAAGATTAAAGAAGAGTTCAAACTAAAAGAGAAGGAAGACAAGGAAAGGTCAACTACCAAAAGCACTGCTTTTCTATAGATTGTGGAAGGCCCTGAATTGGAACCTATAGTTAGATGGGAGTATGTCTGTAGCTCTCATCAACTAACTCTTTTTAGAGGGACACAACAAAGGGTACATATCATTCAGGGTGACAGATTGGAGTTCCTGTCAACTAATGATCTGAACAAGCTTCTCAGCACTACTTCAGGGAAGAACAAAGAAACAGATAAATATCTACTTTCCTTGGTGCTGAAGGTTTTGAGGAGTAGAAACAAGTGAGGTTGTTGGGACCTTGTGTTTTAACAAAATACCGAATGATTAACGTGTAAACCAAACCAAATAATGCGGAATCCTATTTGATTGGTGATCCAATCAGTGAGAACGCACGTAGAATCAATTAAAGTATTGAATCCAACGTTAAGAATTGATTGGGAATCGATCTACTGCGTTCTATGAACTTGGAGTATTAACTTGGAGGTTTCTGGACGGCTAGGGTACGTCTGAGTCGAAATAGAAATCAAAGCTCTTGTTTTTCCACGAATTGGGTTGTATTTATAGGTTAGTATTGTTCATTCGTGCGACTAAACCATTAGTATGGTTCAGTCGTGCGACTGAACCATGCGGTTGATTCATCCGCACGATGAGTGTTCAGTCGTGCGACTAAGCCAATCTTATGTTACAATCATACGACTGATCCAGTCTCTGGTTCAGTCGTGCGACTGAGTCATTCGTATGAAGTTATTCATACGTAGGTCCATTCGCATGGGTCATTCATAGAGAACTTCATTTTGTTAAGTTTGAATGTATTAATTAATATAACATTATGTGTAACAATTCAAACAACCACAAACCTAATTAACCAATTCAACATCGACTCATTAATAAAATATTAAACATTATAAATAACAAACAACAATATCATTTCATTAATCATTCCAAACATTACCTCAGAATCAGACACACAAGATCTATTACATTCAATCATGATCTAGGGACATACATGTATCAACAAACTCCCCCTTGGACCTAGATCTCTTAATGTCTTGTTTTCTTCATTACCTCCTCATACTTCTTGTACTTATCCTCTTTTGTGACTCCTGCATGAATCTCAAATGCAAAATAGAGTCTTATGACATTCTGGAACTGGAGGTCTTGTACTATATTCTGCGTATCATAGAACAGTGGCCAATTGTATAGAGTGTAGACATCATTAGCTGACAAGTTGGTAAGCCACATTGGGTCAATACCCTGATAGTATCCATTTGGCCCTCTTGTTTAGGACTATGACCGCTTCTCCTGTCCTCCAATCGTAGTACCACCACTTAAAGTGTGGAGTGAAGTCTTGTGGCATTTCCCTGAGTGGGATTCTTGACATCGTGCGCGGAGGACTCCACTTCAACACTATCTTTGGCTTTCCAGTAATGGCATCAACTTCAGACCTTCTGATGTACCTTGTAGGCTGTTAGGGTCTGAAGTTAACCCACCTGGTGTGGTACTCCTTCCTTAGGGCAGCCTCAAACCAGCCTGACATTTTTCTCGGGTCAGCATACAACAGCTTTAGTTTAGCCAGCTGGTTGAGCTCAAAACCTGGTAGTGTCTTTAGATCATGTGGAAATCTAAAGTACTCTATGCCCTTCTCTCTCTTAACTGCATAGACATTAAGGTCCTCAAAATATGCCCATCCTATAATCCTGCCTGACACATTATGATGTTTCTTGACTCTGTAGAGTTTGGTGTAGGCGTCCTGTTTAGGTGCATCGCGTTGGGCTCTAACTTCTTCAAAACAGGCAGCCCACTCATCCTTTCGGATATCAACATCATCATTTGAGGCTTGTGCCGTTCCTCTGTCTTCTCTGACTCCTGCTCCATTTTGTCTAACACCTCAAACGTATCACTGACAAGGGATTCACCCATATTGGGGACCACATTTCCCTCATTGTCAGCATACTGAGGGTAGTGCTCTGCAGTGACATCTTATCTCTATTTCATCAATGTTGTTGAGCTCTTCGTCACTTGTCGAGTCGCACTTGGAGCATCCTTTACAATCTTATCGGGATTTAGCTTGAAGATCTCAGCTAGTTGCTCATTGATAGATCGCGAATTATTCCCCTTCTTCAGGGGTATACTCACCGACCTCTGACGGTCCCTTGCAGATCAAGAATCATAGTTAGCTAAGTCTTGATCTGCTGAAGGGGAGCAACATCAAACTCATCCCTCTGATAGTTTGGATCTGTTTGATTTAAACATGTAGCACATCAACCATTAGTTAATAATCAAAATAGAAATACATTAATCTTAATATAACCATTAATACATAAGTTTAAATACATGATTCAAATACAAAAGTAATCAAATACATAGACATCTAATCATTACTTTTGTCTTGGATCACTAGGTCATCACTTGGTGGAGCAGAGGATAAAGCTTGTTGGTCTTGATTCTTCTTAGACCTCTTCTTGACCTTGAGCAGAGGTAGATGCAGCTGCATTCCCTCCTTCTTCATCATCATCCTCATTCCTCTCCTCTGTCCTCTCGTCCTCAATCCCCTCATGATCTTCAGTCTCATCATCATCATCTTCATCATCATCATCACCATCATCACCATCTCCCTCTTTAATCTTTAGAGGATCATCTTTAGATCCCTTAAGTTTGAGCATGATGGTCTTCTTAGCATTCTCCAACTCCTCAATCTTTTAGCAGAAGTGACTCTATGCTCTTGGAGTTGGGTGATCTCGTGGCTCTAAGCAGCCATTTGCTGGGCCTGCTCCTCGATCAGCCGAGCCTGCTCCGAGATCTGGTGTGACTGCGCAGCAGTGAGATCTGCAAGCTGTCGGATCTGCACAGTCTTCTCTTCATCAGCAGCTAATAGGCGCATCACCATACGGTTTAGCGCTGAAAGCTGGTCCTCTACCCCCAAATTGAGGTAGATGAGATCCATATATATGTGCGGGATGAGATGAGGGTCCTGCTTGGTGGCTAGTGGTGGTGGTGGTGGCTGTGGTGAAGATAGGGTTGGGTCTATGAGATAGTGGAGGTGATGTAGGAGTGAAAGATATGGTGGTGGTTGGCATATGTACAGTGGTGGGAGGTGTGGTAGTGGTAGTGGTAGCTGTGGTGGCTGTGGTGGTGGATGGTGTGGCTGTAGAACTGGTAGTGGTGATGGTAGATGTAGTGGCTGTGGTGGTGACGAAGGTGAGTTCTCCTCTTCTTCTTCTGGCCGTGGGGCTGAGCCATCCGTTTCTTCCTCGATCCAGTCGAGGTGGATGCTCCCCCTAGAACACGGCTAGCAGACTCAGGAGCATAGCTAGGATCTGCAGTCGTCTCTCCAAATCCCTGGGGCGTTCACCAACCGCCCGGAGTCCATACTCTATGGGAACAACCTTGCTTCCCACAGTCCTCGTCAAGGGCTCCTCATCCGACTCTTCTTCCTCCTACCAGGTATGAAGTCCTGGTGGAAACCTGCAGACTCAGCTATGTCGCCTGTTGGGGCAGATACTGGGGGTATAACATCTGAAGTTGTGCCCCTCGTTGGAACAGGCATATCATCCCCAGCATCCCCACTGTCATCATCGTCTGAATCATGCTCTAGGAGCGACAACTTCTCATCATCTGAATCGCTGTCATCATGACGCCATTGCGTCTACCTGGTGCCACATAGTTCATTGCCAGATGGCCAATCAACCTTTTTACCTGGGGCTTACCTGCTTGCCCCGATACACTCTCATGCGACCCAAAGTCGTGTCATCCATACCTCTAGGGCAACCGCATCATGTTTCTCCTTGGGAGTAATGGCAGCTTCTCGTTAAAGATCAGCTGCAGAAATCTGGGATACATACAAAAACCCTCCTTCCCCTTGGCCTCCAGATTCTCCACCAGATACGAGAAGATCATGCTCGAGAAGCTGAAGGGGTGGTTCAGCACCAGTGCCACATAGGCATTCTGAATCTGGTCTGACAGGTCATCAAACCCACCCCTTCGAGAAGCAATACACTTCAGGATCACATGCGCCAAGTATTTATACTAGGGACACAGGTTGCTCTTGTGAGCACACCTGAGTTGATGTCCCAGCGTACTTAATCCTAAGGAAGCAACCTCTTATGGTAAATAGATGTAGTCTGGTGGGGTGATCAGTATCGTCCCCAAAATCAAGTACTCTCTGGATGTCAGCTGCTGAAATCTCAATATCATGACCATGAATGGAGCTCGTATGCTGTAAGGATCACGTGAACGATATACGGAGGCATTCTCCCAGAAAGCCTGATGTAATGACCTGTAAGGAGTACACGGTGTGGATATGGCTTTATGTATCCGAGAGCGTCGAAGGAACGCAATAATCTCTGTAAACTCAGCTCCATTCCGAGTCGTATGGTCCAAATGAGCACATATATTGTGCTTTGGATTGATGGACCATCTATCAGCCATTTATCTGAAACACAAGACACAGAACCATTAGTAAGTCATACATCAAACTTCAGCTCAAAGTGTATAGTTTAAATTCAATCTGATTCATTCGTACGAATGAATCATGCGACTGAAGTCAATCGGTTGTCCTTTCATGCGACTGAGCTCATTCGGATGAATGAGACATGCGACTTAGTTCATCTATTGGCTGAGTCTGCGATTGGTTCAGTCGGCTGACTGAGTTCATTCACATGATACATTCGGCCGATTGACCCATTCGGCAGCCTCAATCGTGCGATTGAAGTTCACCCAGACGACCAATCGCATGACCCACTGTTCAATCGACTGAGGTTCGAGTCTTGATCAATTCATGAAATTAAACATGGTTTAATGGCTCTTTAGACTCGGAATCTCTTAACTAATGACCTATTAGACTTAGTTTTAACATGTTGCTTAGTTTCAATTGGTTATTAGGTCATTTACGGTCTGATTCTTGTTTCAGTCAAATATCACACAATTAGGGCTTGCTTTCTTCTGATTCCGGTGTGATTTCACTGTTATATACCTGTATAAATGTCAACGCAATTCAGAATATCAATAAAGATATGGAAACAAGGTCTAAAGCAATTTCGGCAGAGTAACGGTACAATGTGCGATTTAGGAGCGATTGAGGGTGATGAGTGGAATGCGATCGACTATGGCCATTTAAATACTGAAGCTGAGTTCAATCGGCCGACTGAGGCCCAGTCGTGCAATTGGCCCAGTCAGTCGCATTCAGCTATCCGACTGAGTCTCAGTCGGTCGACTGACTCATTCGTGCCCTTTCATTCGCACCTTCAGTTAACCGACTGAGTCTCAGTCGGTCGACTGACTCATTGGCACCCTTTCATTCGGTCAATGGATCATTCTGATAAGCCATTCGAGTGAATGGCTCAATCTCATGTCCAGTCGTGCGAATGGGATCCATTCGCATGGTTGGTCCATACTTATGATCTAGTCATGGAATGGGTTACACTTATGAACATTTAGCACTTAACCCTTTTTACCTGTTGAAATTAACATTATGAGCATTGATCATCTCAGACATGATTCTTTTAACTTGAAAACCTTTTGATCACCTCAGACGTGATTTTTTAAACAATTTAGTCACCTCAGACGTGACATGTTAAACTTTGAAAACACATGTGGCCATCTCAGACATGACCTTTTTAGGTGAGTAATCCCATACTGATTTTCATGATATAGTCCGACGAACAAACAAACTAAAATGACTAACTAACTAGAACCTTAAACTAAATACAAAAATAGAACTGTTTTTGACTTTTTGTGAGAGATAAATCCTAAGATAGACATCTCCTGGATTTGGTTCCAGAATAGGCAGCTTCAATTTAGTTTGACCACACCTGGAACAATTCAATTTTGGAATCATACAGGCAAGTCAAATCATTTGGGACTTGTTATCAAAACCTTTAGATGCTCAATTCTTGGTTTTCATCCAGAGTCGTTAGCAAATTAGGAAATCACACTGGTACTATTAGATTCCCATATTGATTTGAACTTTCAAGAATTGCAGCCACAATGATTGTCAGTATATTTGTCCTCTTAAATCCATACACAGACTTTAGACACAAACTGGTGATAGTTTTAGGTTTAATTATTTCAACTAACATTTGGATCCCACACTTATATGGTAATCAACATTCCTCAGGAGCTTTTGAGCGGTCTACGAGTTATTACAAGAAGAAACTATTCTTAGAGCTTTCAAAGAGAAGCCAATCCTCAAGTCAGTGCCATCGCACATCAGAGAGGCGGCAAACAACAATGAATTCTAGAATATCTAGGTTATGCTTATCCTCAGGTTAGTGCCATCGCACAGCAGAGAGGCACACAACCTATCTTCTTGTTAGAGCAGCTAAATTTTCTTTTGCACAGAATGCACCCACAACATATGTCATTAGCTTGATAGCATTTGTCTTTCATTTTTTTCTCGTGCTTTGCTCTATTTATGGTCATCCGCACACATTTGTGGCGTTACATGCTCATTACCCTTATTGGAATATTGTTGATTGTGTTAACCAGTGATAAGATGGCAGCCCACAGTCAGTTGAACAACTTAGTTTGATCTTGAGATCACCAGTCAGGTCTAATCATCTATTGTGTTGAATCTACCGACATATCATTTGTGGTCTAGCAACCTCTAGGTCTACTTTCTTTGTGTTACCTTAGTAGTTACCAGTTTTTCTATCATCTTCCCTTTTATATTGCTTAGACTACACAAACTTATACTTTGAATTTTGCATCTTTTCTAAATTAAATTTTTAAAGTCCTTTTGATTTGTTCCTGTGTACTATCATTTTCCAAAAGGTTTGAATCGGTATCACAGATACGATCTACCTTATATCAGCTATCCGCTCCTCCCTCATTTTTTATAATATTACTAGCTGACCTACTCTCCCCTAAAATTCTAAAATCATACTGGATATAATTATTTTAGGATTTTAACAGACAGCTAAATAACATGAATTTAATTTAAACAGAATAAAATAAATAAGGAAAAATAAAAAATATAACTACAATGCATCGGACTACACATGATCATCATCAGGAATAACATCACTTTTCTTTTTAACGCCGTTGACCTCTAACAGATATAGAAAACGTGGTTTATCAAAGGCTTTTGTATAGAGGTCAGCGCATTGAAAGTCAGTATTAATTTTTACCACATCGATTAAGTTCTTTTCAAAACAGTCTCTTATGAAATGGTATTTAATACCGATGTGTTTGGTCTTTGGATGTTGTACCGGATTTTTAGTTACTGCAATTGCAGCAGAGTTATCAACAAAGATAGGAGTAAAAGAAAACTTTAAACCGTAATCCCGCATTTGCTGTTGAATCCAGATGATTTGTGAACAGCAACTTGCAGCAGCAACGTATTTGGCTTCATAGGTTGACAATGCAACCGAGGTCTGCTTCTTACACTGCTAGGTAACTAATCTCCTCCCAAAGAATTGACACCCTGCTGATGTAGACTTGTAGTTCATCTTGCAGCCCCCGTAATCCGAGTCACTATACGCAGTGAGCTCAAAGTCATCATCATGAGGATACCACAACCCAAGTGTGGTGTACCCTTCAGATAACGAAATATCCTTTTGACCCCGATCAGATGGTTAACCTTAGGCTTAGCCTGATATCTAGAACATAAACATGTAGCATACATGATATCAGGTCTTGAGGCAGTGAGATACATGAGGGATCCAATCATTCCTCGGTACATTGTGGCATCTACCAGATCTCCATTTTCGTCAGGTGCTATATCATGATTTGTAGCAAGTGGAGTCCCAGCAGCAGAGGCATTCTCCATGTCAAACCGACTGAGAATGTCTCCACATATTGGTCTGATGTAGAAAGATCCCATTTGGTGTCTGATCCACCTGTAACCCGAGAAAGATTTCATCTCCCCCATAGCACTCATCTCAAACTCTTTCTTCATAACTGCTTCAAACTTTGCATAATTCTTTGTTCTTTGAACCGAAGATTATGTCATCGACATAGATTTGTACTAGCAGTAGGTCTCCATCTTTTTCTTTTATGAACAATGTGCAGTCAATGACTCCCTGTGAAAGCCGGTTCACAAGATGAGTTGAGGTTTCTCATACAGCCTAGGAGTTGATGAAGCCTGTATAAGGCCTTGTCGAGTTTGTAAACTCGTCCGATGATAAGGATCTTCAATCCAGGGTTGAGACATCACTGTCTCTCGAATTTCCTATGAAAGAATCACTCTTCACATCTAATTGATAGACTTTAAGAACAATGTGCAGTCAATGTCCCCGTGAAGCCGTGTTTCACAAGATGAGTTGAGTTCCTCAACCAGCCCTAGGGCTTGATGAAGCCTGTATAAGGCCTGTCGAGTTGTAAACTCTGTCCCGATGATAAGGATCTTCAAATCCTCGGTTGACTGACATACACTGTCTCTCGAATTTCCTATGAAGGAATCCACTCTTCACATCTAATTGATAGACTTTAATCTTCATATACGATGCATAGGCAAGGAAGATACGGATGGCTTCCATCCTTGCCACGGGTGCAAACACTTCATTGTAGTCAATCCCCTCGACTTGGCGAAACCCTGAACAACCAATCGAGCCTTGTTCTGATAATGACCCCTTGGTCATCCTTCTTGCATTTCAAGACCCATTTGGTGCCAATGACCTTAGCACCTTTAGGTCTATCTACCAGAGTCCATACTCCTAACTTCTTGAATTGAAGAAGTTCTTCTTGCATGGCACTCACCCATGCCTCATTGTTTAATGCATCACTTACGTATTTTGGCTCAAACTGCGAGACAAAACACCGATAAGCACCATCATGAATGTAACCCTTTTCCATAACAGAGGCATAATCAGCTGAGTACAGTGATTTCAGGTTTGTACTCCTGATCTGACATCCCCAATGACATTGTCTAAGGGATGATAGACGTTTAGACGTGATCCTGGAGTAGTAGGAACAGCTACCTCAGAGCCAAGATTATGAACATTTGGTTTTGCATCTGAGGTAGAAGGAGTTGAGGTTCCGAAGTCGAAGGTGCATCACCGTTAGATGCTTGTAGACTTTCAGGAACTGGAACCTGTTGCTCCTGACTGTTCTGGTCATCTTCTTCAGCCTCATCTTCAGAGGAGGAGTCACTGTCGTCGACTACTCCCCCTGACTGAGTAGATGATTCTCCCTGTAAACTCGATGATGTTGAATCAAGAGATGGTGTATTTAAGATATCATCCATCATTCGAGTAGCCAACTCATCATCAGAAGGAGAGATAGGGATGTTGAAGGACTTAAAGAATCCATCATAGTCGAAAAAGTAGGCGGGTCCTTTGCCAGTAGGTGGTGTGGTATATCTCTGAACATCAACATTACACCACACTTCTACTAAACCCGTTGAGTTATTGTAAACTCTCTTGTTCGGTATGTTGTATCCTAGGAAGATTCCTTCATCAGCCTTCTTGCTGAATTTACCGTCTTGAGTCCTTTTCAGAAGTGTACACGGTGCGCCAAATGGTTCGAGATACTCCAGATTGGTTTACGTCGTTGTAGTAGCTCGTAACATGTCTTTCCGTGGCGCTTGACTATCAGAACTCGATTCAGTGTATAACACGCATTAGCCACTGCCTCATTCCAAATTGGATAGGCAATTTCGAGTCTGCCAGCATTGTCCGTGCTGTCTCTATCAAGCTTCTGTTCTTTCTCTCAGCAACACCATTCATCTGAGGCGTGTATGCAGAAGTGAATTGATGCACAATTCCCGTTTCCTTGCAGTAAGCCTCCATCCACTGATTCTTGAATTCAGTCCCGTTGTCTGAGCGTACTTGTCTCACTTTCAGCTTGTAGAGAGATTCCATGTGGTTACTAACTCCTTGAATGACTCAAATGTTTCTGACTTGGACTTCAGAAACATTACCCAAGAGAATCTTGTGTAGTCATCAGTAACAATAAAACAGTACAAGTCCCCGGCAATGCTCTTTGTACTGACTGGCCCAAACAGATCCATGTGAAGAAGTTCAAGAGGAAGTTCTATTGAATGAACTTTCTTTTCCTTATGAGACTTCTTCGTCTGTTTGCCTTTCTTGCAAGCTATACAAAATCAGGAAGTTGGAAATTCTTGACATTAACTCCTCTCACAAGATCCTTCTGGATCAAGTGATTCATCTTCGTTGATTGATGTGTCCCATTCTCCTATGCCAGGATATGGAGTCCTTCTCAGTGTCTTTGGATAAAAAGCATTGAATTTCATGATCCGTTGTAGAAGCTGTTGAGAGATCCAAAACATAAAGGTCTTTATATCTTGAAGTTTTCATCAGAACTTGGTCCTCTGGAATAACGTAGTATTTCTTAAGGACGTAACACTTCTTGTTGTCTAATATGACTTTAAAACCTTTATCACAGATTTTGGAAACAGAAAGTAAGTTGTTTTGAAGTTGCTGAACGTAGTTCACCCTATCAAACTTAACTTTCTGATTTCCAACTTCTCCCTGAGCTGTGATATAACCCCCCTTGTTTCCAGCAAACGAAACATGCCCTCCTTTTATTTGCTTGACGTTTGATAAAAGAGCTCTGTTTCCTGTCATGTGCCTGGATGCTCCGCTGTCTACAATCCACGTGTTGGTTTCAGCACTGTAGTGAACACCCTGCACATACAAAGTAAAAACATTAGTTTAGGTTAGGAACCCAAGCCTTTACTGGCTTGGGTTTCCCAGAGGCATCACACATCATGAATTCAACCCATTGTCCCTTAGAGGGTGAGGGAAGCTCAGGTTCCTTCTTGTCATCATTATCAGACACAGAGGATGACTTCTCTTTCCATAAGCCAGATTTGTGCAATGCCTGTTTGTGATAAACAATCGACTGGCTAATGGGTTGAACGTTAGGTTCGCTAGTTCGTCTAGGTGGAGTTAAGGAACTCCTCTTATAAGACCTAGATTTTGAATTCTGAAGTTCAATCTTCTTCCTAGGTGTCTGATAGTAATGAAAAAAGGAAGCAATGTGTCCACACTCTCCACAGTTGTAGCACGACCTGCTATCAACTTTATGATTAAACTTTCTTTGTGGAGATGTGTGTGGCACCCTGGTAACATTACTTAGTTTGGGTTTTGACTCTGTTTCTTTTGATGTTTTCTCCTGTTTAACAAAATTAATTGTTTTAACATTTTTAACATCTTTTTTTTTGGTTAACTGGTTTTTGACATGAAGCTTGGGAAAGATTAACATTAGCAGTCCTTTTAGATTCATATTTGACTTTGTTTGTCCCGGACTTTATATTAATCTATTCAAATTCTTTTTCAAGATTAACACAAGACATTTTACCCTTTGCCTTTGAAGTGGCCACCTTTTGTTTTGTTCCAGATTCAATTGATGAACATGAGGAATCTGGATCACTAACAAGAGGAGTAGACACCACATGATCCTTGATGGGGGTTGTATTTATAGGTCTACTCTTAGTGTTCATCAAGGTCTCAGGTGGTGGAGGAACCACTTTATAACCCAAACCTCCCCGTTGTTTCGTTCTCTCACTAAGTGTTGGACAATGTGTGATGAACTTGTCCAACTGTGCAGTTTTTGCTTTATTGAGTTACTTCTACTTCTAAAACTGCCTTTTGCTTCTTAGTGTCTTCTAGGGAGTTAAGATAGTACCTAATGTCATTAGCTTGGTTAAATGCAACTACTTCAGTTTCCCTAAGCTGTTTAGTCAAAAGGTCTATCTTTTCTTTGTAACTATGCTCATTTTGTTTTAAAACTCTATTAGCCTCAGTGCACAGTTGCAAATCCTTTACTAAGTTATCATTTGATCTAATAACCTAGCAAATTTCTCATCTATGCTATCTCTAAAAGATCACAATCAGAACAAGCATGATTTTTAAACGGTTGGTCAGTGGTACTTACCTGAGAAGGTTCAGTAGGTTAGCCATCAACGCAGCATCAGAGTGTCTCTGGTTGTGATCCTTTCTTTGCTGTTGAAATCTCTTCTTTAGGCTTGTAGCTGACCTCAGTTGCATTGTCTCTTCATATTCGACATCGCTATCTCAACTGCAGTATCTCCCTCACTCGCGGAATCATCATCTAAGTCTTCTACACTGCAATATTTGATTCCCCTGGACAGACAAACGAAAGCTCCAGTCCTGTCCTTCATCATCATGTGCAGTCAAGGCCTTTGGATCCTTGCTTGATGAAGTAGAACTGCTAGCTTGCTTGTCTTGACGAGTGAAGGACGAGAATGGGTTCCCGTTCCCAGTCTTCTTTGGCTTCACACATTCTCTCTTGAAGTGCCCCTTTTCTCCACAGTTAAAGCAGGTCACTTTACTCTTTTCAAAGCCAAATGTGGTATCCTTAGTAGCAACCAAGTTCTGTCCGGTCTTTTTCACAAACTTCTTCGCCCTCCGGACAGCACTAGCTAAGGCCCACATAATGTCCATTTTCCAGCTCCATTTCATCCACCTGCTCGTAGTCCTCATCTGCCAGATGGCAGTTTCCAATCTTCCCAGCAACAAGTCCATCATAAGAATGAACCACTGCTGCCAAAAGATCCATGTGCTCTCGAGCTACTTCCACAGTCACATTACCGAGGTTCTCGGTCTTCAGTCTAGTAGCATTCGCTTCAGTTCCAATGTAATGGGTACAAGAAGACCCTGACGTTTCTGAACCTGAAGGAGAAGCTTGTGAAGGACCCGATGAGCTAGACACAAATGCAGTCTTAAGAGGTGCTCCAGACGTCTTAGCTTGAGGCGTGGCATTGTACAAAGCTGGATTCTGAGTGTGCGAAGACTTCTGAGCTCTGTACTTCATCTTAAGTGCTTCTTCTCGCAGCTTTAGAATGAAGTCATTGATATCCAACTTTGCCAGCCTCTCATTCTGTCTCAGATTTGACACAAATGAAGCCCACTTTTCCGGCAATCCGTCTGCGAAATTTGACACCTTTTCTTCCATGGTAGTAGCAACACCATGTGTATGCAATTCACTCATCACATGGTAGAATCTATCAATAACATCGTCCAAACTCTCGTTTCCCATTGATGTGAAGTTGTCAAATTCCTTCTTCAGTTCCTTAGCTTTAATTGCCTTCAGAGAAGCATTCCCGTCGTATCTCTTTTCCAGCTCATCCCATAATTTCTTGGCCTGCTTATTCTCCGAGTACTGGTGGAAAATATCTTTAGGAATAGACTATGTAATCAATGCATAAACTCTCTTCTCTGCATTATACTTGACTTTTTGAGCATCGGTCATCCCTCCCAAAGTAAGTTTTACCCCATCTGCTCCCACCGGCATACTATACCCAATCTCGATAGCTTCCACAAATTTGGATCCACTCCATTGAGGTAGATCTCAAAACGTTGATTCCAGTGGGGAAACTCATCTAACGTTAAGAGTTTTGGTGGTTTATTATGATTCCCCACCTCACTCTCAAGCAACAGTAGGTTCTGGATCCTTGAGTCCTTGCCGACAGTAAACGCTGACATCTGATCTTCCATCTGATTAACTTTTAAGTGTACTAACCAAACTGTCAAACTGGTGCGACTGGGTGATGCGAATGGGCTATCCGTGCGAATGAACTATGCGATTGGTTTAATCGTGCGGCTGAACTAAGCGATTGGTTCAGTCGAGCGAATGAAGCTGATGCGTATGAACACTGCAAACGGATGGTTCAGTCGTACTAATGGGGAGGCGACTCTGTCCAATCGTGCGTCTGGAGTATGCGAATGAGTCCAATCATGCGAATGGCTCACTCGTGCGACTGAAGCTGCTGTTTTGCGAAAATTTCTAGGTTAAACGTGTTTTAGCCGTAAAAATTCGAAATTTTGCAAACCCTAATCGCCTAAGGCCGTAGAAACCGAAACTTGATGAGCAGGGTACGTCCAAGACAACTTTTGACACAAAAGCTTGCGTTTTTTTAGTGTAAAAACACAAACTTTTTATCAATCTTGATTGAATCACACGTAATCAAGAGCCAAAGCTCTGATACCACTTGTTGGGACCTTGTATTTTAACGAATTACCGAATGATTAACGTGTAAACCAAACCAAATAGTGCGGAATCCTATTTGATTGGCGATCCAATCAGTGAGAACGCACGTAGAATCAATTAAAGTATTGAATCCAACATTAAGAATCGATTGGGAATCGATCTACTGCGTTCTATGAACTTGGAGTATCAACTTGGAGGTTTCTGGACGGCTAGGGTACGTCTGGAGTCGAAATAGAATTCAAAGCTCTTGTTTTTTCACGAATTGGGTTGTATTTATAGGTTAGTATTGTTCATTCGTGCGACTGAACCATTAGTATGGTTCAGTCGTGCGATTGAACCATGCGGTTGATTCATCCACACGACTGAGTGTTCAGTCGTGCGACTGAGCCAATCTTATGTTACAATCATATGACTGATCCAGTCTCCTGGTTCAGTCGTGCGACTAAGTCATTCATATGAAGTTATTCATGCGTATGGTCCATTCGCATGGGTCATTCGTATGAGAACTCCATTTTGTTAAGTTTGAATGTATTAATTAATATAACATTATGTGTAACAATTCAAACAACCACAAACCTAATTAACCAATTCAACATCGACTCATTAATGAAATATTAAACATTATAAATAACAAACAAACAATATCATTTCTTTAATCATTCCAAACATTACCTAAGAATCAGACACACAAGATCTATTACATTCATATCATGATCTAGGGACATACATGTATCAACAGAGGTTTTGGTAGCATTAGCCTAGGGGGAGTTTGTTGGATCAAGAAGAAGGCTAGTGCAACCAAAACCAAATCACTTAGACCAATTTTGGTGCTACTTACAAAGGCTTCCGAAGCCAAGTGTGGAACTTCCGAAGGAAGTAGAGTTCTCCTGAAGACAAAGTAAAAGATCTACTTCCCAAGACAAACTCTACTTCTGAAGTCAAAGTACTCACTTCCGAAGATCAAGTCTAAGAAGAAAAGATCAGAAGACAACTTCTGAAGTATGAGGAAAAGAAGAAGTCCTCAAGCCTCGGAAGAAGTAGCCTCTTCATAATTATAAGTGGCTTCAGAAGTACTTGTTCTTCCGAAGCCATTAACCTTTGGAAGACACTGCTATGAACCAGTTGACATAAGTATGATCTCTGACACTCCCATTGTAGACCTCTAATACTACATGGCTTCTTCCCAAAAGGCCATGTAGTTGACCATACTTTATTCCACTGTTCACCTTTTTATGTTAGTACAAGTTACCAACTTTAGTTGGTGGCAAAAGGTAAGTTAAGGACATGTCCTGACTACCATATCTTACATAAGACTTTATCTAAGATACCTTAAACTATAGCTTCGTAGTATTTGCTTTAGTTAGAGGATTCCAGTTGGTATCAAAGTATATCCGGCTGTAGGTAGTATTATATATAGTTTCTCATTGTAACTCATAACATTATGCTTGTAAGAGTCTTGTAATACTTTGAGTTGAGAAGCAATATATGCAAGTACCTTGAAAATTACCTTTATGTGTTCATTGTTACTTATTATATTATTATCACCTCTTAGAGTCTCTGATTCATCCAATTGTAGTTTAAGTGAGTTTGAGAGAAAAACCAAGTGTTTAGTGACAAAACCCGATCCTGCAAATTCGTTAGGGTTTTCTTTTTTAAAGAAACTCTATACATGATAAAATTAGGAGTGAATTGCCATTTACCTCCCCGTGGTTTGTTCAAGTTTGCCATTATCATCCAAAAATCTATCTTTTTGCATATGGATCCCCAACATTTACAATTTGATGCCATTTACATCCAAGAAGTTAACACCGTTAAAATTAAGGTTAAATAATTATCCTTTTAATGGGCATTTAAGTCATTTTGCATTAAAAAACAAAACCCTAGTTTTAGTTACGTAAGAAGCATGTTCATCACGTATCCTTCATTGTTCCATCGTACATCAATGTTCGCTTTAGATGCTATCATCGTTGCTTTCTTCCATCGATTTTGATTACATCAAGGGCTGCAACGAGCAATTGAAGATGTGCTCAATAGACTGTGGGGAATGGTTGGTTCGACTAGAAGAAGCCTTCGATGCTAACACCATGTATGGTAAAAATCCTAGCTTCTTCACTATCAAACTTCACCATTGGGGTGACTTTAGCAAATTTTCGGATATAACGTACGAGGGGGTAAGATTGATTTCGTTGACATGGTTGATTCAGATTGTTTCTCTATTATTAAGGTTTGTGATATGGTAGATAAATTTGGTTATGAAAAAGAAGATGTAATCAAACTCCAATTTAGAATTCCAGGAGATGAATTATATTATGGTTTAAGGCCATTAGCTAATGATGAGGATGTTACTAACTTGATTAAACATGTTGATAAACATAAAATTATTGAGATTTATATTGAGCATAAAGTCAATAATGAAGATTATTAGATAGATGATGAGGAATATTATGACCTCATAGTAGATGAGGATAATTTGATTTATGATGTTAAAGTCGATATGGATGAATTTAGAGTCGTTGTGGATTGTGAATATGAAAAAAATTAACTGATAAGGAAGATGATAATATGAGCGACTTTGAGCTTGATGACTTTGATAACGTAGGTGAGTCTCATGATGAACCTCCATTGCAAAGAGCATTGAAAAACATTAGAAAAGAGAAGAAGAAGGAGGGACAAATTAGGGACTGTCCTTTCTATCTTGGTCAGACTTTTGCTAGTAGAGATGATATTAGGCCCATGGTAAAAAAAACATGCAATAGAGAGTAGAAGACAGTTTTATATCTTAAGGAATGATAAATGTAGATTTTGTGTTGTGTGTTTGGGAAAAACCCAAATATGCTTAGGTGTGAAGGTAATAAGGTTGGGATAAACCAATGTGTGGGTGGTAGGTCTGAACAGGTTGATATTTCTAAGTCAACAAAATCCAAACCTAAAAAGAAAATTCCAACACCTAGTTACCCATGGTTATTGCATATTTCGTACAATAAAAAAAAGGAACATGGGTTTTTAAAACTTTATTCAAGGAACACCAATGCCTTCAAACACGAGACATCAAGTAATTCACTATAAGTTGGTTGGCCAATGAGATTGAACCAACTATTAGAGTCAACCCAGAAATACCATTGAAGGCTTTACAAGATATGCTCCAACAAAAGTTCCAAGTGCAGGTCACATCTAATAAGGTTTTTAGGGCTAAGGCGATTGCAACTAAGTGGCTTCAAGGAGATTATAAGGGACAATATGAAAACCTAAGGGACTACTATGATGAACTAATTAGATGTAATCCAGGTAAGAATGTTTAATTCTTATTTAACTTTCTTTAATAGATCTAATCTTTATTGTTAATTTTTTTTAGGCATGACGATTAAGATTGATGTTGAGAGAGAACCAAATCCAAATAGTCAAACCAGATAGTTTAGGAGGATTTACATATGTTTAGGTGGCTTGAAGAAAGAATTTAAGATATATGGAAGGGAACTACTAGGGTTGGATGGATGTTTCATGAAAGGGCCTTATCCTAGACAAATTTTAACAGCAGTTGGAGTAGATGCAAATAATGGGATTTATCAAGTTGCTTATGTAGTTGTTGAATCTGAAAGTGCAAATTCATGGGTTTGGTTTTTAAAGTGTTTAGGAGATGATTTGGACCTATATTCCAACTCTAATTTTACATTTATCACTAATAGGACAAAGGTATGTTATAAATATAAGTTGCTAATTAGAAGCTCAATAACTTAACCTGCTTTTAATTTACATGTAGAGCCATGTAGGGCATAATACCTACAATATGTAAAGTGTTTCCAAGTGCTGAGCACAGATATTGTTTGAGACATATCCATGAGAACATGAAACAAAAGTGGAAGGGTCAATTGTACAAAGAGCTACTTTGGAAGTGTGCAAGTGCAACAACAACTCAAGGGTTGGATAAGGCTAAGAAGGAAGTTTTGAAACAAGATAAGGCGGCACATGATTGGTTGAAACAAATTCTACTGAGACATTGGTTAAGAGCTTATTTAAGTGGTAAGATAACTTTGAATTATTCTCATTTTCTAGTTTGGTTCTATCTAACTAACAAATGAATTGAAATACAGACAGATCAAAATGTGATGTATTGTTGAATAATTTGTGTGTGGTTTTCAATAAGCAACTAGTTGGGGGAACAGAAAGCCTATTATAACTTGCCTAGAGTTCATTAGTGAGTACATAATGAAAAGAATAGTTGTCGTGCATAAGATGATTGCAAAGTGTCATGGACCTTCAACTCCTATTGTTACCAAAATATTTGAAAAAACCAAGTCCGATGTCTCAAGTTACACAGTTATTTGGAATGGTGTTGTAACACCCGGTTATTTTTCATAGTCAAGAAGAAAGAATAAAGTGAAGAAAAAGAAAGAAAAGCAATAAAACCGAAATAGGGGGACTAAAAGCATCAAAAAGGAAAAAATCTTCAAAAAAAGTTGGTGAATAAAGGTGATGGCCGCCCATCACCCTCTCTTCACACTTCACATTCGGATTTTCTTTCGAGAGAAAAAGCAGGAGCTGAAAACTCTTGGGTTTAAAGAAGAACAAGAGCAGAAGGCTGAATTCAAGGTAAGAATTTATAGTTTTATGGTGTTTTTACTGGCCTTTGCCTCGGTTATATGCTTATGTGTGTTCGGGTGTGTTTTTGGTGGGTTTCTAGGCGGTTGAACTCAACTTGCAAACGGGTTTTTGAAGAAGTCATAACCAAAGGTTGTTAAGATGAGTTTTAGGACCCCTTTTTTACTTGTTTTAAACTGAATTGAGGCTGGAAATGCATGTATGAACTTTTTTATAAAAATGGGTTTCTTACCCATATGATTATGTGTGTGTTTATGGGTGGGTTATGATTTTGGGCAATGTATATCTTCGATGATGATGTGAATGTGTTTCTATGGCTTAGAATGTATGGTTTAAGCTTAGAATAGGTTGTATGATGATTGGGAACTAAATTATGATATTTAAGTAGGATATAGACTGCCCATGCGCCTAAATAGTGGCCCATGCACCCACACCTAAGTGTTCCCATGCGCCCAAACAATACCCACGTGCCTAGAAATAGGCTGAAATTTACTAAGTGTTCATGCGCCCAGGATTCCCATGCGCCTAGGCACTCATGCACCTGCATAGTGCCCATGCACCAAGAATTTTGCCCATAACATGCACCGTGCCCATGCACCTAGAATATTGCCCAGAATGACTAAGTGTTGCCCATGTGCCCCAATAGTACCCATGAGCCTAAAAATTTCCCCTGCGCTTAAGTGTTCTCCATGCGCCCAGAAAGGGCATGCGCCTGAATAGTGCCCATGCATCTAAAGACTTGGAATATTTTTCTGATTTTAGGGAAAATGTAAAGTGTAGGCTTGACTTGGGAGGTTTCCGGGGGACATATAAGTTGACTTTTTGAGGTCATAGATGATATGACTTGAATGATGATGTATGATTGATGCCTATGCATGATGATGATGTGTTATTGATGATGTATGATGATTATGTATGATTGTATGATATGTTCCTTATTACATATGATGACGTGACTTTACGTGGTGTGATTATGATGAAAGTAAAGTATTATCTTAATGAAGTGAAAGATTCAAGATAATGAAAATGGAACATAATGAATGAATGAAATGTCTTGCAAGCAAATGAAAGGAGGTTCACAACTCACTGAGAGTTGTTAGCTCAACTATGTGTTTACAACGTGCGATCTTGGCTAATCCTTAAAGGTTCACACACAGGGGGATTTAGTCTATGTGACTACTCCATACATGCGATACGTGCGATATGGGGTCCTTGTAGCTTGACCCTAGATGATATAGCTTTGTGCTCAAGAGGGGGGGTTAAGTATAGGACCTAGATAGAAGTGAAAAGATAATAAATGTACGAAAAGTGCGATAAGTACGAAATGTGCAAAACATGCGAAATGTACGAAATGAACGATGACGAAGATAATAATTATTACCTGAATATAAATATGATGTGTGATCATGTGCGATAGTAAAGAAAATGTTTTAACGAACGAAAGGTAATATAATGTTTTTACAAAACTAGAACTAACTCAGCAATACTGACTTTATGTGTTTCCAGTTGGCAGGTAAATATTGCTGAGGATGGCATGGGGCGGCTACTTGGCTCTTTTTGGATGGTATTCTTTTGTTTAATTTTTTTGCATTATAATATGAACAAATGATAGTATGTAATGAATGATTTTATTATTTTCCAAAAGCATTTTTAATGAAATGATGAAGTTATTTAAATGTTGCTGCTTGGTTTTAGTAAAGTTAATGTAATTATATGTTTTAAGTGCGATGATTGACCAGCTGTGAGCGTCCCAGGAATGGGGCCTTACAAGTTGGTATCAGAGCCAAAGTTTAAGTGAAACGGTTAAATTTTCAAAAGAAACCTAAACTTAAATTGAAAATGGGACGAAAAGGGAAGGGATGCAAGTCCGAGTAGCTGCTTGCCATCAGATATTTTCTCTAATTTTAACTGGCATTATGTGCGCATGTGATTCGATTTGTTTGCTTTTAGTAGATTTAGATATTGATGAAGTCAGGATAGAAAATTCTTGGGGTATAATAAGTAAAGTAAGTGGTTGATCACAACTAGCCACTGTAATTAGGGACTTACTGTACTGATATAAACTAAGTTATTCTCTTGAATGACTGTGTTAGTGTTTGAATCTTATAGGTTGTGGTGGACAAGAGTCCTAACTTGAAAGCCTCGGTGAAGGAGGCTGTAACATTCATATTTTGTTAACTAAAAGTTAACTTCATTTATTCTTATAAAGGTCATTATGTCAATTATGGAACTCAGGTGTTATGTATGTTTATTCTTTTTGATTATCATTAAGTTATGATAAAAAAAATAAGTAATATTAATTATGTTAATATTAATAATAGTAAACTAATAAAAAGATATATTAATGATGATAGTATTAATAAAATAACCAAAATAATAATAATAATAATAATAATAAAATAAAACAAGTTAGATTAAAGTTTAATAAGGTAAGGGGGTCGTCATGTCAATATATAAACTTTAAATTTAAGTTTTAGCATAAAATAATAGAACTTCAAAGTTGAAGGACCAAACGTGTAATTGATTAAACCCAAACCCCCTACTTCCCTTCCCCCACGTTTCCCAGCCACAACTCCGGCCACCCTCTGGCCAGAGTCCAGTGACCCTAAAACCCTAAATTTTCGTCAAATTGAAACCCCCAACACCATTTTAGTTGTTCGGAAACTCGAATCGAAGTTGGATATATCACTTAAATGCGTTTATCAACCGGTTACAAACTCCAATCGAATAGTAACCAATACCTTTAATCATAGAACTGTCTGGCCATTAAATGTCACTAATAATTCGATTAAATGAACCCAAACGATCGATTATCTACTCCTAATCATAAACTATTTCCAATTTCATTTGAAACACACAAGAATTGCACCTTCGATTACCCCTTTGAAGCCACAACCTGCAACCACCCGTAGACCTTATCTCGAGCTTATTAACTTACAATTAACAAAGGGCTTCTCATCTTTAGAGTCATTAGAAGCTTCCTGTAGAAGGAATTCGATTATCATCAATGATTGCTACCTTAATCAGTTTACTCTAGTCGCGACTTGGTTCCTATACGTGCACATCGAATACCATCTCAAATCTGGTAAATTCAATATCCTCATACACTTAAAATTACACGGGGGATCCAAGCCCCATGTTTATTTATGTAATCGTTATCAAATTAATGCTCAGTTTGGATCAAAAGCGTTCTAGGGTTTATGGGGTTTGGGGGCATCCATATGGTTGTGTTATTATAATTTAAAAACTATCATACACCACGGTTGCGGCCCTAGTCTATTGGTTACACACTCACATTCTAAACATGAGGTCTCGGGTTCGAACCCGGGCACACTCAAGTACTTTTTTAAGGCTTTACGGCCTTTAAATAAATTGTAGAGATTTTTAATAAATATAAAAATGAGTTTTGTAAACTTTAAATATTTTTTTAGGACACCAAATTATTTTTTGTGATTTTTTAAATTTAAATAATTATATATTGTTTAATAAAACATTTTAACAAAGGTTATTATTGTTTGATAATTTATTATTGGTCCAAGCGTTTTCTTTTCATTACTATCGTTTAAATCATGATTAATTCAGATAATTATTCAAATTTTATACTTAAATTTTATTAATTATTATAAATGATTTTATGTTATTTTCTCTATATTAAAACACATAAATGGCATATTTCTTTATTTAATGTACTCCTCAAATTCCACTTGAAACCTAGTTCTGTAAATTCATTAAACTTAATTAGACATTAAACTTTGTTAATATATATATATATATATATATATATATATATTTAAGTGCCTTGTGATGATTTACGTTGGAACGACGCAATTATCATTCTTATTAATCTTCATACTTATACTTATTTTTCCTGGTGAGTTTCCTTACCCCTTTTATGTTTTTCACACTATTTTGGGGTGAAACATGATACTTATACATCATACACTTATAAACGTTTGAACTTGTAAAACACTTGCAATTCATCTTTATATTTTGTCATGGTTATTTGTGTGTTGTAAGTAGTTATATGAGATACATATTTGTTGGAAATCATTAACTATTGCTAGCCTGGTGACGTCTTACATCTTTTGGCCTGACAAGACTATTTGGTGCTAAAGTCGAGTATTTCCGGCTCCTGATGACGTATGCTTGTTCATCATGGGAACCAAATACACTTAGCTAATCATATATGCTTGTAATCAAGTCATGGTTTGGTTTTAACGATATGTGTATAACCTTGCTAACTTATAACCTAAGACATGAATTGCTACTTGTAACCTTGTTATATTATGTATGAAACCTTGGAAACTCACCAACTTTTTAGTTGACTTTTTATTTATCATGTTTCAGGAAATGCCTAAGTTTAAAGTGATCAATGAAGCTTGCAATAATCTAGGATTTGGACCTAGTTAATGGATAAAATAATTATGTTGTTATGTTATGCTTGGGATTATTTCATGTTTGAGACTTATGATTGTACTTTCTTTAAAACTATAATTTTAATATTTACATTTAAATATAGCGTTATGTGTCTGTGAACAATCTTAACCCTCACATCTCGACGTTTCCGCCATCAAGGTTGGGGTGTGACAGATTGGTATCAGAGCCCATAACTATAGGGATTTATGTTATTAGAAATGGTGACCTAGACTATAGTTTATGCATGAACCTTATAGAATAATATTTATATTCTTGTAAATTATACATTGTTTGCATGCTACATAATGCTATGCCTTCTTATATGCAACTTGATGCCTTAGCATAGGATTGCCTTATAATTGTTAAAACTTTGTTACTTGTCTCCCTAAACTTATCCTTGACTCTTTGACTCTCCCTGACAAATGAAACATCTTAATCTTATTCTTAACGACATGTGGATCGTATACTTATGCTAATGACTTGGATCTTAGACTTATGTCTAATCTATGTAAATCTCATCAAGGTTTTGATTTCATGACCTAAGAAATTTGTGTGACTCATAGACACATGTATCCTGGTTTTCCTGGGAAAAGGCCCTTGGGCTAAGGCAAGCATATTGCATAAATCCTAAAGGACTAGTTATGCTTACCTGGGGATTTTTGAGATGAGTGATAAACTATGGTCAACATACACAAGTTTCTAAGACGAATAGGTGAAGTTACCTTAACGTGTCAACGTTTCCAAATGCTAATGCATTACCAAATAGAACCAGTCCATGTGCCTTACAACTCTTGACTTATCCTTGTTTGAAATATACCCCTTGTTATTCTCTTTCTTGTGTCTAATCATTTTGCATATTCCAGCATGTCTCGTCATCAAGGAAAGTGTGGAGTTCCGACCGTAAGCTAGCCGCCATGATTGCCCGGCAAAGGTTTTCATCATCTCGACCATGGTTGTTGAACTCAATAGCACCTTAATGACCAACTCTAGCAATAATGGAAATGGTCAAGTGGAGAATAGTGCTAACCAAGGATGCAACAACCAAACTTGTACCTTCAAGAATTTTAGCTCTTGCAAGCCCACTAGTTTTAGTGGCAAGGAAGAGCCACTAGTCTTCTTGAGTGGTTTGAAAGCATGGGGAACACTTTTGTCAATTGTGAGTGTCCCGAGGCACTCAAGGTTTGTTATGCCACTAGTATGCTCCAACAAAGGGCACTTACCTAGTGGAATAGCAAGAAGAGAAATCGAGGAGCTGATACTATTTTGGCACTCTTTTGGGATGAGTTCAAGAACATCGCCATCGCAAAGTTCTGCCCGAGAAGTGAATTGCAAAAGTTGGAAGAAGAATTCTGGAACTCGAAGCAAGATGGTGGTGATCATTTGGCTTACTCAAATAGGCATCATGAGTTGAGTATACTACTGCCTCACATGGTCGACACTGTCCCCCACAACATCGAGAAGTTCATCAAAGGTGTACCACCCTAAATACAAGATGTTGTAGTGGGTAGCCGACCCGCAACCTTGGAAGAAGCCATTACTATCACCGCTCAACTCACCGAGAATCATATACGAGCGAGCACCATGTCTGCTAAGGGTGCAAAGAAGGTGGAAAAGACGGCTACCAAGGCCGTAAAGGAGACTAAAGCTTAGCCATCTCAAAACAACAACAACAAGAAGCGCAAGTTTACACCGACGCGTAACCATGCTGTGGCTACACCCAAACAACCTCAAAGGCAACTGGTACCTGCGGCTGCACCTATGGCATAAGTTCCTAGGGCTAGGGACTATGCTGGTCCTCACCTATGTGCAACACTTGTAGGTATCATCATCCAGGGAATCAACCATGCCGTATTTGTACCTTATGCGGTAAATATGGTCACTTGGTGGTGACTTGTCACCGTGCACTTAACAACGCCGCAATGGTCATAAACCGTGTTGCTACAACTGTGCGAACCTGGTCATTTTCGCCCACAAATCCCTCATCTTGTGGGTAATGTTCCACAAGCCCTAGGACATGCTTTCAACATTAATGCAAATCAAGCACAAGCAAACAACGATCCATGAATGGTATGTTAACTTACCTTTAACTTTTGTGACCTAATTCTTTTCATGCGTTCTATATCGTTAAATACCTTTAGAATTGAACAGGTATGTTTCTTATTATTAAAACTTATGCATATGTCCTATTTGACTCTAGAGCCGATAAGAGTTTTGTTTCATTATATTTTGAACCCATACTTGTTCAGCCACATACGAAACTAGAAAGACCTCTCACCGTTGAAGTTATCGATGGAGAACCGATAGACGTCATTATTCGTGATTGCATCTTAAGTCTTGACACGCACGATTTCCTTATCGATCTTATTCCTATGAAACTTGGAAGCTTTGACGTCATCATTGGTATGGATTGGTTAGCCAAACACCATGCCAAGATCATTTGTTTTGAGAAGTGTATTCGTATACCGCTACCCTCTGGTGACACATTGAAGGTGTTCGGTGAAAAATCCTCCCAAGGGCTTAAACTCATGTCTTGCACTCAAGCCCGAAAGTGCTTAAGCAAGAAGTATATGGCCTTCTTGGCTTACGTGATCAACACGAAAGTCAAAGGGAAAGAACTTAAGGATGTCCCAATCGTACGAGACTATCCTGATGTATTTCCCGATGACCTTAGTGGTTTACCTCCCGTGCGTCAAGTCGAGTTTAAAATTGATTTGATTCCGAGAGCAAACCTCGTGGCTAAGTCACCATATCGACTTGCACATCGGAAATGCAAGAACTCTCTAGTCAACTTCAAGAACTATCTGAGAAGGGATTCATTCGTCCTAGCTCTTTGCCTTGGGGTGCACCTGTTTTGTCATGAAGAAGAAAGATGGGTCATTTCGTATGTGCATCGACTATCGTGAGCTTAACAAGCTTACCATCAAGAACCGCTATCCTCTTCCTCGTATCGATGACTTGTTTGATCAACTTCAAGGAGATGCTATATTCTCGAAGATTGATCTTCGTTCTGGATATCATCAATTACGAGTCCATGATGATGATGTCCTAAAGACCACGTTCCGTACTCGTTATGGGCACTATGAGTTCATGGTCATGCCTTTTGGTCTAACCAATGCTCCTACTGTCTTCATGGATCTCATGAATCGAGTATGCAAGCCTTATCTAAACAAGTTTGTGATCATGTTCATTGATGACATACTTATCTATTACAAGTCCCACACTGATCACGAGCTACATTTGCGACAAGTTCTTGAGTTGTTGAAGAAAGAGCAATTGTATGCGAAGTTCTCGAAGTGTGAATTTTGGCTTGAGGAAGTTTAATTTCTAGGACACATGGTGAATAGCCAAGGAATTCACGTTGACCCTGCAAAGGTGGAAGCTATGAAGAATTGGTGTTTCCTACAACTCCAACCAAAGTTCGTTCTTTCCTTGGTCTTGATGGATATTACCGGTGATTCATTGCCAATTTTTCGAGGATCGTAAAGCCACTCACTTCTTTGACACAAAAGAATAAACTGTTCAAGTGGGGGTTCGAGCAAGAAGAAGCTTTTGAAGCGTTAGAGCACAAGTTGTGCAATGCTCCTATCCTGACCCTACCTGATGGGAACGATGATTTCACCGTATATTGCGATGCATCAAAACAAGGCCTTAGTTGTGTTCTCATGCAACAAGGGAAGGTCATAGCTTATGTATCAAGACAATTGAAGGTTCATGAGGTGAATTATACAACACATGATCTCGAGCTTGGAGCTGTTGTTTTTGCATTGAAGATTTGGAGACACTACCTGTATGGTATACAATGCATTGTCTACACCGATCACAAAATCCTTCAACATGTCTTCAACCAAAAGATCTCAATATGAGACAACGTCGTTGGATGGAGTTGATTAGTGACTACGATTGTGACATTCGATACCATCCTGGTAAGGCAAATGTTGTAGTTGATGCTCTAAGCCGAAAGAGTCAAAACAAGACAATCTCATTCCAAGAAATTCATGATCGATGACAATGGTTTGACACTTTGGGTGAGTTTGATATTGAGATTCGACTAGATGTCAAGAGACTATTGTACTGTTGCAAAACTTGAGAATAGATAGTGACATCGAGTCTAGTATCTTAGAGGCTCAACAAGTGGTGCAACAATAAGGAGAATGAAAGATGAACAGGAGCATAATCTTTTAACCCGATTAGAAACAAAATCCAATGGATTGATGTACTTCGCTAATCGAATTTGGGTTTCAAATCACGATAATCTTCGTACCTTTATCATGAACGAGGCTCATCAAACTCGATATTCTATTCATCCTGGTTCCGATAAGATGTACATGGATCTACGTGGTTAATATTGGTGGCCTGGAATGAAAAAGGATATAGCAACTTATGTAGCTAAGTGCCTCACGTGTACAAAGGTTAAAGCCGAACATCAACGTCCAAGTGGATTACTTGAACAACCCGAGATTCCTATGTGGAAATGGGAACATATATCCATGGACTTCATAAAAAGCTACCCGAACCTCTCGTGGACATGATAGCATATGGGTGATCGTTGACCGATTGACCAAATCGGCACATTTATACCCATACGTGACACTTACAATACATCAAGGTTGGCTCGTATATACGTTGATGAAATTGTAAGTCGTCATGGGGTACCTTTGCATATCATATCCGACCGAGACGCTCGTTTCACTTCGCACTTTTGGTTGTCTATGCAAGAACTCATGGGTACACAACTAGATCTAAGCACGGCTTACCATCCTCAAACTGATGGTCAAACTGAGTGAACGAACCAAACCTTGGAGGATTTGCTACGCCTGTGTGTCCTTGACTTGGTGGTGATTGGGATACGCATTTACCGCTCGCAGAATTTTCGTATAACAATAGTTACCACTCGAGTATCAAGATGGCACCATTCGAGGCACTTTATGGTCATAAATGTTGTTCACCGATCTGCTGGGACCGACATTGGTGAAAACTTGATCACTGATCCTAAAATCATACAAGAAACGACCGATAAAGTCTCTATAATCCGCAAGAACCTTAAAGTGGCAAGAAGTCAACAAAAGAGTTATGTTGATAAGCGACGTAAGCCATTGGAATTCAAGTTGGGGAGATGGTTCTTCTTAAGGTTCACCGTGGAAGTTATTGTTCGCTTTGGAAAGAAGGATATACTGGCTCCGAGATTTGTAGGACCTTTTAAAATCCTGAAAAGGGTTGGAAAGGTGGCTTACCAACTGGAGTTACCTTTCGACCTTTATGGAGTTCATCCTGTATTCCACGTCTCAAATTTGAGAAAGTGCTTGGCTGACGAAAGTCTGTATGTCTCGTTGGAAGACATCCAGATTGACGATTCATTGCATTTTGTCGAGAAACCTGTTGAGATCATGGACCGTATTATGAAAAAGACTAGAACATTACTACTCCAATTGTCAAAGTTCGTTGGGAGAATAAGCATGGAGCCGAGTTTACTTGAGAACGCGAGGAGCACATGAAGAAGAAATACCCGTTTTTATTCATTTAGTTTCATTCCTAATTTCTGGATGAAATTCTTTTAAGTTGGAGAGACTATAACATTTCGTATTTTTGTTAACGAAAAGTTAACTTCGTTTATTCTTATAAGGGTTTATTATCAATTATGGAACTCATGTATTATGTATGTTTATTATTTTTGATTATCATAAGTTATGATAAAAAATATAAATAATATTAATTATGTTAATATTAATAATAGTAACAATAATAAAAAGATATATTAATGATAATAATATTAATAAAAATAACCAAATAAATAATAATAATAATAATAATAATAAAATATATAACAAGTTAGATTAAAGTTTAATAAGGTGAGGGGGTCTTAATATCAATTTATAAACATTAAATTTAAGTTTTAGCATAAAATAATAGAACTTCAAAGTTGAAGGACCAAATGTGTAATTAATTAAACCCAAACCCCCCACTTCCCTTCCCCGCGTTTTCCCGCCACAACTTCAGCCACCCTCCGGCCGGAGTCCGGTGACCCTAAAACCCCAATTTTCTTCAAATTGAAACCCCCAACACCATTTAGCTGTTTGGAAACTCGAATCGAACTTGGATATAACTTAAATGCGTTTATCAACCGGTTACAAACTCCAATCGAATAGTAACAATACCTTTAATCATAGAACTGTTCGGCCATTAAACGTCACTAATAATCCAATTAAATGAACCCAAACGATCGATTATCTACTCCTAATTGTATACTATTTCCAATTTCATCTCAAACACACAGAATTGCACCTTCGATTACCCTTGAAGCCGCAACCTGCAACCACCCGTAGACCTTATCTCGAGCTTATTAACTTACAATTAACAAGGGCTTCTCATCTTTAGAGTCATTAGAAGCTTCCTGTAGAAGGAATTCGATTATCATGAACGATTGCTACTTTAATCAGTTTACCCTAGTCGCAACTTGGTTCCTTTACGTGCACATCGAATACCATCTCAAATCTGGTAAATTCAACATCCTCATACACTCAAAATTACATAGGGGATCAAGCCCCATGTTTATTCATGTAATCGTTATCAAGTTAATGCTCAATTTGGATCAAAGCATTCTAGGGTTTATGGGGTTTGGGGGCATCCATATGGTTGTGTTTTTATAATTTAAAAACTATCATACACCACAGCTGCGGCCCTAGTCTATTGGTTACACACTCACATTCTAAACATGAGGTCTCGAGTTCAAACCTGGGCACACTTAAATATTTTTAAGGCTTTACAGCCTTTAGATAAATTGTAGAAGATTTTTAATAAATATAAAAATGAGTTTTGTAAACTTTAAATATCTTTTTAGGACACCAAATTATTTTCTGTGATTTTTCTAAATTTAAATAATTATGTTGATACATATGTACCTAGTTTATGATCTTAATGTAATATGTCTGTCATGTCCTAAATGTAAACAAAATGTATGAGTTGAATGAAACAGAATATGTGATTAATGATCTTAATGTAAATGTTTCAGTGTATGTTTCAATGTTTATTATTTATTAACGCATATTGAACCAACTATATAGGTTTGTGGTTGTTTGAATAGATCTTAGTCAAGTAATGATTGAGAAACATATTCAAGTTTAGTCGTATGAAGTTTTCATGCGAATGAACCATGCTAATGGTCCATACGCATATATAAGTCATGCTACTGGACCAGTCGCACGACTGAACCAGGAGACTGGATCAGTCGGACGACTGAGAGGTACAGATGACTCAGTCGCATGACTGAACCTTTAGTCGTGTGATTGACTCAGTCGCATGCTTTAGTCGCACGACTGAACCATGCTAATGGTCCAGTCGTACGATTGACTAACCCTAACCTATAAATACCACTTAATTCGTGGAAAAACGTAACACTTTCAATATTTCGACTCCTACTCGTACCCTAGCCGTCCAGAGACCTTAGAGACCATGTTCCAAGTTCATAGATCGCACATAATCGTATTGCAATCGTTCTTAACATTTAGATTCATTCTAAGATCGATTCTACATGCGTTCTCACTGATTAGATAGTCAATCAAATAGGATTCTGCACTATTTGAGTTGGTATGCACGTAAATCAGTTAGTACTCCATCCGCACACGGTCCCAACAAGTGGTATCAGAGCCTTGGCTCTTGATTTACGTGTGATTCAATCGATTTTGGCCTAAAAATCGTGTTTTTCACTCAAAAATTCAATTTTTTTGTGTTAAAAAGTGTTTTCGAAGTCTTCTGGTCATAAATTTAACGTTTTTCGTCAGACGGAAATTAGAGTTCATAAGAAATCGTGTTTTTGCGTCAAAGTGTTCAAAACATACGTTTTGGCAAAAACAACTGAAGATCATGTTAGGTTGGACTCACTTTAGTATAGATGTTTACTTCATATTGTAATAGGACTTTTGTTAGTTTCATTTTGTAGTTTGTTTGTTATTAGCAGTTTTGTAGTCCAGCGAAACTGTGAGCGAATCTATACATTCGCTCACAGTTTGCTATTTTGGTTTACCCGGCGAACTTGTGTTCTGCCGGGTGAAACTATAGTTTCGGCATGCAAGTTTCGCTGGTAGCGAAACTGTCAGCGAATCTATGACTGCTATATATACTATTGTCATTTCACTTGTTCGGTAAGCTTGCCAAACCCTAATCGTGGAATTCTGTTGCAAGCTACCATTTCTAAGCAGTTACTTCATTGAAATACAATTGTGCTTATTGTTATTGAGTGAGTTTGTTCATTTGAGTACCAATTATGTCTTGATTCATCATATTCACTTCTCAATTGTTGTTATTTGGATTGTGTGTTTGATATTGATCAAATTATCCTATCAATTGTACTGTTCATCGATCACATGGACCAACAATATGGTATCAGAGCCTTAGTGCTCTTGATTTGTTAAGTTTTTGTGGTTTTGGTCAATATCTAGTTTCAATCAATTTTCAGTGGATTATCAGCTGTTTTTGGCATGGAAATTGATTGAATTATGCTCGTTCTTGATTGAGGAAGATCTACAATCATCAGATATCAAATTCATTGAGTTTCGGATGATTTCAGATTGATTTTGAGGTGAAAAAGGGTTTTGAGATCGACCAGCGAAATTACTGTTCTTACAGCGAAACTGTCTATCTTCATTCAGCGAAATTATGAGTTATTTTGAATCAGAAGTTGTTTTCTAGAGTTTCAGCGAAAGTATTCCCTTGAACGAAAGTTCATAGTGTTTTTGACCAATCATCAAGCGAAATTGCTGCCGAATCTATTTTTGAATGAAAGTTCAAGCTTGTTTCCTGCGAATTTAGCAGCGAAACTAAGCAATTGTTGTCTCTGTTCAAGTGAAAGTGCTGCCGAAATTGCAAGCGAAAGTGTCTGTTTTTTTTTTTGCGAAAGTATCTGCGATAGTATTGTTTCAGCGAAACTGTTAGCCAAGTCACCTCTTTCAGCGAATTTGTTAGCGAATTTGTCAGCGAAATTATCAATTTTTCTGCCGAAACTAACATGTCGAAATTAACTACTCTGACACTTGCGGATCTTGAAAGTGTTGCTCCTAATAGACCTCCAAGACTCATTAATGGAGATAATTTTGAAGATTGGAAGAGATGTCTCAAAGCTTTCTTTTTCTACACAGATCATAATCAATGGGAATCGATTATTTCAGGTCCTCATATACCTATGGTTACGGTTGGTGATGTCGTTTCTCAGAACAAAGATCCATCTTCTTATACTGAAAGAGATCTGAAACTGATTGATGATGATCAAAAAGCTTTTGGTGCTCTAACTCTCTGCTTGGCTCCAGATATCTATAATCGTTTTGCAGAGCATAAAAATGCTAAATCTCTTTATGATGCTCTCTGTGAATTCTATGATGGGAATGCAGATCTGGTGAAAGACAAGAGTATTCAAGCTGAAAAGGAGTTCAATTCGTTTGTAGGATACAAGAATGAAAGTTTGACAGATCTGACAAATCGTTTCTTAACCGTCTCAAGCACTCTGAAGAAGTATGATGAAAGACTCTCCAACAGTGAACAAGTTAACAGGCTTCTCGATTCTTCCACCACAGTGGAGTCTTCAAGTGAGGATGCTCAAACAAGAAAGAGGTTTTACAGATTATAAGCTGATGGATATCATTAACAAGTTGAAATCTTTTGAGTTGGATATGAAAAGAAGAGAATTTAACCAGACTATGATGCCCACATCTGGTTTTTATCAAAATGTTGCTTTGTTGTCATCCGCTGCAAACTCTCACATTCAAAATCCAATTCAAGGTGGGAGCAATACAAGTAATTTCTCGAGTGGTAGTAATCATGTTGGAAAAGAATGGGAAATTCTAAGGTGAATGCTGAAACTTCAATTTCATCTGAAACAATGGCTTTTTGGAATGTTTGTTCAGAGCTATGAAGCTCTTGTTGCCGGTGAATTGAAAGGTAAAGGAATGACTATGGAGGATATGTATCAGGTTGATCCTGATGATTTAGAAGAAACTGACATTCAATGGCAAATGGCGATGTTAACTTTAAGAGCCAGGAGATTCATGGAAAGAACAGAAGAAAGAACTTTGGTGGTCAATCATCTACCTCAAAACTAGGATTTGATAAGTCAAAATTGAGGTGCTTTAACTGTAAACAATTGGGACATTTTAAACGTGAATGTCCATTACCAATTGTCACAGATCCTAGTAACACTGGAGTACCAAGATTGACAGCAGAGAAAGAAAAGGAAGAAGGAAATTCAAAAAAGAGACAGCTTTGATCTCAAACTTTGACTGGAGTGTGGAGGTGGAAGAAACAAGATCTGAAATAAATCACACGTTAGTTGCTGAGGTTGTGGAAAGTGATGAGATGGAAGTTGATAAAGATGGATTTGTGCGTTCAAGGAATTCAAAGGAACAAATGAATCTTCAGTAAAGGAGAAAGAAGAAAAGCAGATGGAGAGGAGAAAGAGGAAATTACAGGTTTAGATGAAGAAAGGAATTCAAAAGCTGCGAAAGGAAAAGAGAAGATGATGCGGCCGCTACTGTTGAGGAAAGGAAATCAAGTACTCCAGCATGCATGTGCGATAAAGCTTTAGCTGCCGAAAGGATAATGGGACTTCCTTATGAGGTAATACAGGATATGTGCTCATCTGCTTGCAAAATTAGACTTTTTGGGATTTATAAGGCTAATCGTTTGTTAATTGATAATGAAAAGGATTTAAAACGAATTAATGATGAACTTAAAATGAATGAATCAAAATATTTTGTGAAATTAAATGAGGCTTTAAAAGAAACTGATCATTAAAAATAATTGTTTTGGAAAGAAATGTAGAGGTTAATACTTTGACTGAACGGGTTGCTCTTGCTGAATTTGAAGCAAGCAAACTTCAGTCAAAGTTAGATAAATGGACTATTTCTGGAATGAAACATGATGATCTTTGTAAATCTCAACGGGGAGCAAGAATTAAAACAGGTTTGGGTTATGAAAATGTACAGGTTTATCCTCCTCCTAGTACATACTGTTATTCTCCTATGCCTGTTCCTCATCCTTCTAATGATTTAATCAAATCAGATACTGACAGTATGTCTGCAGGTTTAGTCGGAAATAACTCTAAGTATATTCGTGAAGACTACGACTATGGACCAACTAGTGGGCTTGGATGCACTAGTTCTAGTACACCTGACAATCAGCAGTCTGTTTTAGATAATAAGTCTAGTTTAAATTCAGTGTTTGTTTCTAGTTCAAATGTAACAGACTTGAATGTCTCATGTTCTCTTGATAGTTCTATTTCATCTTGTACTTCAAATCATGATAGTGATGATTTTTGTTCTAGTAATAAATGCAATGAATCTGATGTTTCTCCTAAAACAACTGAGCAACTTAAAATTAATTCTTTCAAAAAGTTTTTCTCAACCTATTCCATCTTTCATACCATTAAATATGACATCATCAGAAAATGTAGTTCGTCTTTATCTGACACTGGTACCAATGTACGAGTTTTACTGATTTGTCAGAAGAATCATGTTTTGATTTTGACAAGAAGAACTCTGATTCAAATAAACAAAAACATCATGAGATGTATGAGACATTCAGTGATGTTGATTCTAGTTTGTCTGAATGTGATGAGGAGATTATTATTGATCCTATTTTACCTCATCACATCATCGACCTAGATTCAAACATCATTGTTTCAGGTGTGGTGGAGAGGATCATCTTATCAAAAATTGCCCTTTCATTCAAAGATCCTCTAATAGGAATTGTTTCGGGAATAAATTGACAAAATTGGTTAATAATTTCTTTTGTAAAAAATCTGCTTCTTTAAAAACAAAAGTTGTTCAATCTTGGGTCCCTATTGCTCCTGGCTAAATGATTTGTTAATTCATTTCAGGGATCCTCTTCAAAGATTGTACACAGTCTGTGGCATGTTGATAGCGGATGTTCCAAGCATATGACGGGATTAAAGGATTTGTTGACCAATTATCGGATTATAGATGGAGGATATGTGGCATTTGCTGGAAATAAGAAGGGTGGAAAAATGATTGGACAAGGAGAAGTTACCAATGGTTCTCTTACTCTAGAAAAAGTCAACCATGTTCCTGAATTGGCTTTTAATCTTCTGAGTGTCTCTCAAATTTGTGATAAAGACATTCCTGTTCTATTTAAATCTGACGAATGTTTATTTTTAAAATCAGCGATAGCTATTTCGGAGGATTTAATTCTCATGCGTGCTCCAAGGAAACATGATACATATCTTCTTGATATGAATTCAAATGAGTCAAAGGCTACTGCAACTTGTCTTCTCTCAAAAGCATCAACCTCTGAGTCACTCTTGTGGCATCGTCGCTTAGGCCATGTCAATTTTAAGATAATTAATAAATTAGTCAAGAACAATCTTGTTAGAGAACTTCCTTTAAAAGATTTTCTATTACTGAAAAATGCATGGCATGTGCCAAAGGGAAACAACATAAAAAACCTCATAAGCCCAAACTTTTAAATAGCATATCAAGTCCTCTTGAGTTGTTACATACTGATTTATTTGGGCCAATTAGTGTTAAATCATTGCTAAAAAATCTTTTTGTCTTGTTGTTACAGATGATTTCTCACGTTATTCATGGGTGAGGTTTCTTGCACACAAAAGTGAAGTTGCAGAGGAATTGCAGAAATTAATCATTTCTATTGAATCAGTCAGTAAGAGAAGAGTTATGGGATTAAGAAGTGACAACGGCACTGAATTTAAAAATCAGATTCTTGATTCATTTTGTGCTCAAAAAGGGATTGTGAGACAATTTAGTGTGCACGAACACCCCAGCAGAACGGTATTGCAGAAAGAAAGAATCGCACTCTTGTGGAAGCTGCTCGTACAATGTTGATAGAATCCTCATTACCCATTATTTTCTGGGCTGAAGCTGTTAATTGTGCATCTTATGTTCTAAACAGGGTGCTAATTGTAAAGATAAAGTGAAGACTCCTTATGAACTCTTTCATAAGAGGAAGCCACTAATTGATTTCTTTCGACCATTTGGATGTTCTTGTACTCTTCTGAATACTCAATCTCAAAAGACAAAATTTGGTGTTGTTTCTGACGAGTGTTATTTTGTTGGATACTCTTCTTCACAAAAGGCGTACCGAGTTTATAACAAGAGAACACGTATTGTTCAAGAGTCATTCTATGTTGATTGGCAAGAATCCAATCCTTCTGAAGTGAAATCTGAACCTGCATGGTTCTTTGACTCCAATACTGTGTTCAATTCATTTAATTTGCCAGTTTTCGATGATGATACATCAATTCCAAGTACTCAAACGATATTATTCCATCATCTCCATCGTCTGTTCCATCCATCCGCTAGTAAATGATGTGTTTCAACTGATGTCAGCTCATCGTCTCCAATGCCTGATCAAGCTCCATTATCTGATTTTTATCTCCTACATCTCCTAACTTACCTGATTCCACACCTGTCATTGATACACCTTCATCTAATCTTTCTCCGGACATGGCTGATACTTCTTCAACTATTTTTCTTCTTCAAGTGATTACAAAACTTTGAAAGATCATCCGCTCGATAATGTGATTGGATCTGTTTCTGATGGTTGTTCCACACGAAGTCAATCTGGGACTGATTAATGTTTGTCTTTTCTCATGCTTTATTTCTCAAATTGTTCCAAAAAATGTTCATGCTGCTCTACAAGATCCTTGTTGGGTAGAATCTATGCAATTGGAACTTCAAACAGTTTAGAAAGCTTCAGGTTTGGACCTTAGTTGATTTACCTCCCAAAAAATATCCAATTGGTACAAAAGGGTATTTAAGAACAAACCAGATGATCGGGGTGTGGTGGTGCGCAACAAATCTAGACTTGTAGTGCAAGGCTTTGCTTAAGAAGAAGGAATTGATTATACAGAAGTCTTTGCTCCAGTTGCTCGTCTTGAAGCAATCAGAATATTTCTTGCTCATGCTGCTCAAAAACTTCAAAGTTTACCAGATGGATGTGAAATGTGCTTTTCTCTACGGAGACATTGATGAGGAGATATATGTGTGTCAACCACCAGGCTTTGAAGATCCTGATTTTCCTGATAAAGTGTATAAACTTGATAAATCTTTGTATGGTCTTCATCAAGCACCCAGAATCTGGTATGAGACTCTTACGCAATATCTTCTAAGCAATGGTTACTCTCGTGGTACCATTGATATGACCTTATTTAAAAGAGAGGGAATGGTGAAATGATCTTTGTCAAGTGTATGTGATGATATTATTTTGGATCTACAAACTCTCAATTGTGTAGAGAGTTCGAAAGAAGTGATGAGCCAAAGGTTTGAAATGAGTATGATGGGGAAATGTGTTTCTTTCTTGGGTGCAAGTTGAACAACAGAAAGAAGGAATTCTTATTCATCAAGAAAAGTACATTAAAGATATTCTGAAGAAATTTAAAATGGATGATGCGTCTACTGAGATGACTCCTTTTACTGCTCAGACATGTCTAACTCCGGATGACAATGGAAAACCAGTTGATCCTCATCTTTTTCGGCCTATGATTGGCTCTCTCATGTATCTTACTGCAAGTCGTCCTGATATCACTTTCGCTGTGGTTACTGTGCTAGATATCAGTTGGCTCCAAAGGAATCTCATGAGAAAGCTGTCAAACGCATATTTCGTTATCTCAAAGGATCGTCTCGTCTCGGGTTGTGGTATCCGTATGGTGGAAATTTTGATTTACATGCTTACTCTGATAGTGATTCCAATGGTTGCAGGTTAAACAGAAACTCTGTGTCTGGAGGTTGTCAATATTTGGGAAATTGTCTGGTATCCTGGCAGAGCAAGAACAAACTACTGTTTCTCTTTCTAGAGGGGAAGCTGAATATATTGCTGCCTCCAGCTGCTGCTCTCAAGTTCTCTAGATCCAACATCAAATGATTGATTATGGCATTAATTTCCTTCATACACCTTTATTCTGTGACAATGAGGCTGCCATTGGAATTGCTAAAAACCCCATTCATCATTCCCGCACAAAGCATATTGAAACAAGAATCCATGCTATTCGTGATGCTCAAGAGAAGGGTTTCATTAATATTATATCCATCGATACAAAAAATCAAAAGCTGATCTTTTCACAAAAACATTTGATAAACCTCGTTTTTATGAATTGATTTCTATGCTTGGGTTAATATCTTTAAAAAATTTTCATTTTCTATCTCTATTAAAAAAATTATTAAAAACATATAAAATAATTATTTAAAATGACAATTCATTGATAATAATCGAATATGAAAATAAAAATTTAGGGGAGTAATATCATTATTCTGAGATTGGAATTTAACATGATGAGAAATGATTGTATATTCTCTAAAAAAATTATTTACATGACCAGTACTTCTATGAGAAATGATATAGTAACTGTTACTGGATTCTGTTTCACATTAAAAAAGGAAATGGATCAGATTCTTTAACGATATGCTTGATAGACTCTGCCTGACGAATGAAATAGACAGCAGCTTTTTGATTAAATTAAACTTTATGCTTAAGAATGTCTGGATTTACTCAATCATTTTGGTTGCACAAAAACTGAGTCCTGACGAAAATTGGATTGAGAATGAATCTTTCGTTCATTTTGCTTTGTTTTGTCATCATCCTCTGCTGGTATATTTAGTGTCAAGATGTCTTGTGCCTGTGCTTATCTCCTCTGCTATACGTGAGTACTGACCTGGAGTGATGATCTCCTCTGCTGTACGATAGTACTGACCTGGAGCTCTCATCAGCACATGTTCAAATGGTTATCTCCTCTGTTATACGTGAGTATAGATCTGGAGCTCTCACCATTTTGATATAATTATGTCAAATCATCTTATCGATGAATTTCTCTCAGAATGAAATATTCTGTTGATAATCATTTGCACACTAATTCACAAACCTTGTTCTTTGAAGATTGATTCATAATTCAAGAAATCCTGAGGTTGGGTGAGGGTTTTTGTTTTACCAAATGATTGTGGGGTCTTGCATTTTAAAGCATCTAATCGAACCTTAAATGAATCATAAGCTGTTGTTCGAAAAAAGGATAGGCATGAGTTTAAGTGGACAATTATATCAGCAATCGTTATTGATTTGTTCTAATTTCAGTTGTTTCTGTGCAGATTGTGATCAGATCTTGTATAGTATGATCTCATGACTGGTAGATGATTTTTTGATCATCTTTATGTTCTAAAATATTTAGAGAATGTGATCTCTGATTATTTTAGATCTCATTATTAGATGTGCTTCTTTATGTATTATATTTTTAAAAATAAAAATAAAAATAAAAATAATAATAAAATAAAAAATAAAAAATAAAATAAATAAATAAATAATAAAATAATAAAAATAATAATAAATAATATAATAATAAATAAATAAAATAAAAAATAAAAATAAAATAAAATAAAAATAAATAATAAAAATTAAAAATAAAATAATAATAATAATAAAATAAAGGTGCGAAAGTATTCTTTCGCTAATAATTTCGCAAAGCGAAACTGCAATTTCGCTAGGTTGGATAATAAGTTGTTAATCAGTTACCTCCTAGCGAAATTACAGTTTCACTGGGCGAAACTGTAAATTAGCGAAAATTAGTTTCACTGGGCGAATCTGTAAATTAGCGAAATTACAGTTCCACTGGGCGAAACTGTAATTCGCCAGACGATTTATAGTTTCGCTGTCTGCGAAACTATTTGCTATATAAGTCATGTTTGTGAATTTTCTCTCATAATTTCGCACAACCGCTCAGTTTCTCTTTTAGGTTTTTCCGTAACTTTTAAGGCGATTTTGACTTGTGTTTGTGATTTGGTCTGATTTGTCGTGAGATTCACTTCGTATGTGAGTTTCGAACACTGATTCACCTTCTAATCTGGATTAAATAGTCTATTCTCAAGTTATCTAGATTGTGTCTCTTCGGTGGTTTCGCTGTTCGTTCAGCGAAACTACTAATTTCTCTACGAAATGAACGAAAGTTCACATCTTTTCTGCGAAACTGTAAAGTTATGCTGTCCGAGCAAACTTAACAGTTTCGCCATATCTTTTCTAATTTCGCAATGACTGATCTTTAATTTAACCAGTTTCGCTTGTATTTTTTGTATGTCAGCGAAACTAATTTGTAATAGCGAAAATAGTTAATATTTGGTGAAAACTATTCGAAAACTACTTTAGTTCATTCTAATCTTGTCGAAATTGTCTTTGAGTCAGCGAAACTATCATGTCTTAGTGAGCGAAACTATTGTTTCGCTTGCCGAAATTGATTGTTTCTTGTGTTTTGTTTTATTTTCTTCTTTTCAATATTTCTTATTCAAATTTATTTGTTGTTCTTCTCAGGTTATCATGGCGAATCTCAAGTTTGATGAGAGGAATAACATCACTGCCATATTAGACGATACTATTCCAAAGATGGCCGGATTTCGTGACTGCATTAGATGGCTTCAGAGATCACCCATTGCATATGCTATCTCTCACTCACCCACTATCTATGATCTTCATATTAGAGATTTTGGAGATCAGCAGAATACAACACTGGAGGAGATGTACAGAGAATCTCAGCTAGAGTGTTTGATCATGATATAACTATTACTGCTAAGAGCGTGTCGAGGATTCTTAGACTAGAAGATGATATTGGTGATGAAGTGGATATGACGGAGTCTGAAGTATTTCAAGCTTTCAACAAATAGGGTATGAGGGACCAGCTTTTGGTTCGAGGAAGGAGATAAAAAGTCTTTTTATCTAAGGAATGGAGATATATAGCTCATGTTTTTATTATGTGCTTAGATCACCGTAAGGGTGGATCCGATGGACTTAATCTTGACTGGGCCAAAGCTATGGTGATATGTTGTAAAGGGAGAAAGAAAGCAACATTGCTAGACTGATCTTTGTGTGTATGGCAGAGAATGTGATGGCTGTGAAGAAGGATAAATGGTTGTTATATCCTCGCTTTATTCAAATGATTATTGATGATCTTATTCCTGATGTTCCTAAACATGGTGAAGTCAAGAGATTAGTACAGATGAACCCTCGGATATTTGCTGATTTTGTGCTATCCGCCATGATTTCAGTGGTAAAATCACCTATCTTTGGGAAAATATGTACCCTCCAGAACGCTGGAATTATATCAGACGGGTCATTGAGTCTGAAAAACAAAGGACTGAGGAAACAAGGGTGCAACAAGCTGATGCAGCTAAAGAGAAAGAGATATGCAAAAGAGAAAGATTATGATTTTGAAGAAGATATAGTTGCACAAGCAGAGGAGATAAGGGTGGAGAAAGAACGGAGATCTAAAAAGAAAACTGACTTTGTTGAGCCTGAACGGAGATCAAAACATCGACACGAGGGTTCACACAAGGAAAGAGGCTAGTGCTGGTCTTGATGAGGATGTTATTCGTAGTCTAAATACTTCATTGGCCAATGAGTTGAGTATGATAAAGACTAAACTGACGAATCAGGAGATTAGGGAAAAACAGAAGGATGAGGTAATTGAAGGAATGAAAAAGATGTTGGTTGACCAGAATAATTTGATTAAGAGATTGTTTGAAGAAATCTCTCAGATGAAAGCTGCTGCTGGCCTACCTAGTCAACTAACTCAATCTGAGTTAGATGATATGACTGATATATCTAAGTACTCATTCTTGAATGTGGGTACTTCATCCAAGGTAGGAGAGGGCACTTCTGGAGCAGCTAATACTGAAGCAGGGAACAAGAGATCCCAAGAGAAGATGCTGGAAGAAATGAGGATGATGATATTATTGAAGCAGGGTTTGTTAATCTACAGTTTGATTTTGATAAGGATAGTGTGGGTGAAGAAGTGGTTGTTACTGCTACCACTGAGGGAATGTCTGATAAAGGAAAGGTTTGATTGATGAAGAAGAGGAGGATGAGCAAATGGTTGATTATGATTCTGAACCAGAGTTTTATGAAGTAGATGAGAGACCACTGGTGTATGTTGCTAAGAAGGGAGATGATGAAGCTGATGTGTGTTGAGATGGATAAAAATGACTGGTTGGTGAAGGAGAAGGAGGCTGAAGAACTTACTCCTTTGTTTCAAAATATGGAAGGTTTAAGCAGGAAAGAGGCATATAGAGGATAATAAGTTGGTGTTATAATCCTAGTTTAAAGATGTTTATGATTAAAAGAAGAGGAGGTCATATCAGCTACATGCACAAGAGGAAGGCTTTTAAGACCTTGCCCAATGGGATCTGAGACGGTTGGCCACTTTGCCTTTGATTAATGCTCATTTAAGTGAAAAGGCAGTATTTCTTGAGAAGGTAATTAAAAATGGACTTAATGATATTTTGAATCATTTGGATACATGAAGGCTGAACGAAAAAGATCAAAGAAAGATTAGACTGGGAGACTGGCAAAGGGAGGATAGTTTTGAGAGTCAAACCACTAAAGACTGTAAACAGGGTAAGATTGGCTGATCCTCTTCCCTAACGTTTACAGGACTTTGAAAAGTGGTTTTATGATAATAACACTGGCGAGGCGGTGATTAGAGCCAAACGCAGAAAAGAGTTTAGGGTGTTTGACCTGATGGAAATATTCAGCTTCAGTGATGAAGATCTCTTGACTCTTTGTGAAAATCATATTAAGGCTGGGGCAGGAGAGGAAACACGAAAAGAGGCAAGCTTGTTTATGAATGTGGCAAACAAAATACGAGGAGTACGGGCGGAGGTAAAGAGTTTGGCTGAAAAGGTGAGAGCACAAGATGACTTTGCAATGGATGTTCAAGACATGACCAGGCAGTTTGCTAGAGCTAGTGGTCATTCTGAGGAAGCTGGTGATGTAGGAACTAACTTGGAGGATCAGTGGCTGAAGCTTCTAAAGATGTTGCTGCAGGAGGTGATGAAGATAGCACAACAGCAGCAGAGGAAACCGGAGCCGACGAGTCAAATCAAGAGAAGTGAAGATAGTGAGGTCTAACCTAGGGGAGTATTGAAGATCATGTTTGGTTGGACTCACTTTAGTATAGATGTTTACTTCATATTGTAATAGAACTTTTGTTAGTTTCATTTTGTTGTTTTTTTGTTATTAGCAGTTTTGGCAGTCCAGCGAAACTGTGAGCGAATCTATACATTCGCTCACAGTTTGCTATTTTGGTTTACCCGGCGAACTTGTGTTCTGCCGAGCGAAACTATAGTTTTGGCATGACAGTTTCGCTGGTAGCGAAACTGTCAGCGAATCTATGACTGCTATATATACTATTGTCATTTCACTTGTTCGGTAAGCTTGCAAAACCCTAATCGTGGAATTCTGTTGCAAGCTACCATTTCTAAGCAGTTACTTCATTGAAATACAATTGTGCTTATTGTTATTGAGTGAGTTTGTTCATTTGAGTACCAATTATGACTTGATTCATCATATTCACTTCTCAATTGTTGTTATTTGGATTGTGTGTTTGATATTGATCAAATTATCCTATCAATTGTACTGTTCATCGATCACATGGACCAACAACAGCAGCCTTCAGTCGCACTATTGACTCAATTGCACGACTGAACTCATTCGCACCCTCCATACGCACGATTGAACTCAGTCGTCTCGTTCATTCGCACGATTGAACAGCTTCATTCGCATAGACTCTACCGCACTCTTCTTCCAACGACTGAATCCAATCGCACGATTGAATTCATCCGCATACTCCGTTCGCACGATTGACTCAATCATATAAGTTCAATCGCACGAGTGGTCCATTCGCATAAGCAAAGTATTTGACATAAAAAATTTCAAGTAAACTAAATGGAAGAGCAATATTCAGCTTTTACTACAGGGAGAGACACCAAATCCAGAACCTCTTACTTCTGGAAATGAGACAGGGAATCACAATGAACCCCCTAAGCTAATAAGTTAGAGGATTACCCTCAATGGAAGCAACGTTTGAGATTTACTTAAATGGAGTTCACCCCAACCTTTGGGAGTCAATCGAGATAGGGTATGACATGCCAGTAGGGGCTGATGGAGTGAATCTGACTTTGGGAGGGATGAATGACACGCAGAAAGCAAAATATAACGCAACGAAGAAGTGTACGCCATGTTAACTCAGTCTATACCGAATGATATATTTCATCAATTCTCTGAGAATAAATAGGCTAAGAAACTTTGGATAGCCTTGGAAAAACGCTATGACGAGAATGCTTCGTTAAAAGCTCTAAAGGCAAAAGCGTTGAAGAATGATTTTGACAACTTCTCTTCAATGGGTAAGGAAAGTCTAGATGATGTAATCGACAGGTTCTATCATCTCATGAGTGAGCTACATATTCATGGAGTTAAAACGTCGATGGAAGATAAGGTTTCCAGTTTGGCTAATGGGTTACCAGAGAAGTGGGATTCATTTGTATCTAACCTAAGACAGAACAGTATTTTGGAAAAGTTAGATATAAATGATTTCATCCTGAAATTAAGAGAGGAGGAACTTAGGATGAAATACAGGTCGCAGAAAGGAACGTATGATCAAAATCCTTCGATTTACAACGCCTCTTCTACAGCAACTAGTTCAGGAGCACCCCTTGAGACGGCTTTTGTTTCCAGTTCAACTGCTCCTTCACAAACCATAACTTTGGGTTTGACACGTCTGGGTCATCAAGTACCCATTTTATTGCACCAGAGGCTAATGCTACGAATTTGAAAACTGAAAACCTCGGGAAACATCACTGTGGAGGTGGCTAAAGAACACATGGATTTATTGGCAGCTGTGGTACACTCATATGAGGGTTGTTGTAGGAATGATTGGTAATTTCCATCTAGCAGATGAAGACTACGAACAGGTAGACGAGAACGAGTTGAACATATGGACATAATGTGGGCATTAGCTAGTGTTGTCCGAGGGCTAAGAAGTTTGTTAAAAAGACGGGACAGAACTGATAGCTATCAAAGACACTACGTTTGGGTTTGACAAGTCCAAAGTGACCTATTTCAACTGTGGAGAGAAGGGGAACTTTAAAGTAATGTGTAAAGCCCAAGAAGACTGGCAACGAGAACCCGTTCTCGACATTCAACCGTCAGGATAAACCAACTGGGGGAGCTACATCGTTTAGCACCGAGACAAAGGCCTTGACTGCTCAAGGTGATGAAGGCAAGACTGGACCTTCAAATTCGTGCCTCCGGGAGAATCCAACATTGCAAATGTCGAGGTGTTGGGTGAAGATACTGAAAGTGAAGACGATCTCGCAATCGAAATAGCCATGTGAGAAACTGAAGAAGCTGCGAAAGTGGTCAAACCTATGATTGAAGAAGATGACAAAACTACATGTTCAGAATCTCCAGCAGCTGAAGAGACAATCTCTGCACTGATGGCAGATTCAACATGCTTCTCAGGTAAGTTCTAAACACCAATTGTTTGATAATCATGCTTGTTTTGAATGTAATAAATTTAGGGAAAGCATTGATTTAAAAGTTTCTAGGTTATTAGATCATAACAATAGCTTAGTAAAGGATTGCAACTGTGCACATGTGCAAATCACGTTTTAAAACAAAACGAGCATAGTTACAAAGAAAAAATAGAACTATTAAATAAACAACTAAGGGAAACCGAAGTTGTGGATTTTAACCAAGCAAATGACATTAAGTTCTATTTAAACTCCCTTGAAGAAACTAAAAAGGAGAAAGTAGTTTTGGAAGTCGAAGTAAATTCTTTAATACAAAAAACTACACAGTTGGACTAGTTCTTCACAAATAGTTAAAACATAGTCAAAGAACGAAACAACGGGGATGGATTAGGTTACAAAGTGGTTCCACCACCACATGAGATTTTGTTAAATACAAAATGTCGACCAGTAAACAACATTAAGGATCATGTGGTGACCACTCCTTAGTTTGTGATCCAAATTCTACGTGTCAAAAGATGGAATCTGCCACTAAAGAGAAGGAGAACATTTGAAATCTAAGGGTAAAATGCCTATTGTTAATTGGACGAACAGTTTAAAGAGGTTAATATACAGTCAGGATCTACCACGTCTTCTTCTGAACAGAAAGTGACTAAACGAACTAACCTACCACGCTCCACGTAATAGTCCAAAAAAACAAAAGGCAAAAGATGTTTCAACTGCTCAAAAGGTAAAGTTTATTAAAGAAGTTAAAACATCCAAACAAAAAGAGTTGAAACCCAACAAGACCAAAGTCACACCGGTCTCACACTCTTCTCCATAGAGACGTCTTTCCCAACATGTAAAAGTTCGCTCATGCTACAATTATGGAAAGAGAGGACATATAGCTTCTAATTGTCCTAGTATCAGACACTGAGAAAGAAAGTTAAGCTTCAAGATTCTAAACAGATTTCTTCTAAAAGGAGTTCTTTACTCCACTAAAAGAAATAATGAAACTAAGGTTCAAACCATAAACTAGTCTTCTTTATCACAAACAGGCATTGCACAAAGCTGGCTTATGGAAAGAAAAATCAAGTCAAATATCTGATACTGAGAGCAGTAAGAAGCATGATATGCCCTCGCCCTCAAATTGACAGTGGGTGATTTTTGATGTGTGATTCCTCAAGGATACCCAAGCCAGTTAAGGCTTGGGTCCCAACCTTAACTAATCATTTCCTTTGATGTGCAGGGTGTTCGTTATAGTGCTATCACAAACACGTGGATTGTAGATAGTGGAGCATCCAGGCACATGACTGGAAACTTGTCTCTCCTCTCAAACGTCAAACAAATTAAATGAGGACATGTTTCTTTTGCGGGAAATAAAGGAAGATACATCACAGCATAGGGAGAAGTGGGAAATTAGAAAGTTAAGTTTGAAAGGGCAGCTACGTTCAACAACTACAAAACAACTTACTTTCTGTATCCCATATTTATGACAAAGGTTTCAAGTTGGTATTGACAACAAGAAGTGCTACGTATTGAAAAAGGAGTACACCATTCCTGAAGACCAGATCTTAATGTCAGCTTCAATATACAATG